>JAEPRC010000758.1:0-21353 GCA_016758945.1 Mucor plumbeus
AAAATATTTAATTTTTTAATGAATTTGATAAAACAAGATTTTAAATCAGATGGCTGGCTTGAATACAAATATTAGTGGTATAAAAGAAATCTGTATTTACGAAATATTATAAAAGTATTTTTTTTTTTAAAAAAATTATAAATTGGTTCATTGTTGGATGAGCTACAAAACACATTCAACTGGAAAATGCTGGTATCTATGTAGTTTGTTGCCAATTTTCAAAAAAAAAGTATTCTTGATGCTTCCTGTATATTAAATCTAAGATATTTTACAGACCCTCACGTTTCACATTACTTTTGAGGAGAATACAAAAGCAAGAAAAGTAATATATTCATCATAAATGCAGCTAGAATCAAGTAGGATATCTCTCATAAAAGCTGGGTATTAGACACAAGTAATATTAAAAAAGACGACAAAAAGAAGCCTAATTTTATGTACATGACTGATGAAAACGAACAGTCGTTTTTTTTTTCATTTCAGAATAATACTTAAAAAAGTACTGTAGTACTCTATCAAAAATGCAGCTAAAATCAATCAATAGCTCAAATGAAAACTATAGATTTAGCGCATATTTTGATGTAAAATAAAAAGTTCTAAAGTGGTTTATTAGCTTTCCAACGCTATGTATTTTTTATAAATTTGTTTTATATTTAAAAAGAATAATGCATTGACTGTTTTAATACAATTTACAGTTTAAATATTTCGCAAATTCCGATATACAGAGAAAAAAATAATGAGATTTGAATTTAAAAAATGGCATGTATTATATATATGGAAATGAAAAAAGGGTACAAATAAAAGGCAAAAAATATTACAATAATGTACAAAAATGGGTTGCTTTTTTTTTTCTTTTTCTTTGGTAGAACAGATTATGAACAACAAAAAACTTTCCAAAAAAAAAAACACTAGCTAAAGCAAAGCTCCTCGAGCAAATCTTCTGCGAGAGCCAGTATCTATATCAAAATCTAAGACGGCATTTTCAAGGCCTTTAAATCATGTGAGTATAAACGTATATTTTGTTAATATAAATAACTTACCAACAAACATCTTTTGACTATCATTAGCAAAGGTCAAGCCAGTAATTGGAGTATCATGGCCAACAGGGCCTACTCTCAATGTTTGTTGACCATCGAAAGTACGAGCATCGACAATATGTATATGGGATACATGTTCAGTAAACGCTAATAGATCAACAGCACCCGTTTGAGTGAATTTGACACATCTTGCAGCACCTTTTGTGATCGAAGGATGAAGTCCTGCAAACCTTGCCATTGGGTTACGATTTCTAATATCCCATACATGAACAGAGCCATCTTGACTTGACACTGCGAATTTTTCAGATGAATGGTTCCAAGCAACTGAGAAATTAGCATCTCGCGAAACAGCCATAGTCGTAGCTAATTCATAATGTCCAGAATTTGTTACATTGAATAATTGTACTCGATTATCATCACCTACTGTAATCATTTTTCTACCATCCGGACTAACAGAAGTGTGATTTACAGCGGTTCTGAAATCAAGTGTATCTATCAATTCTAAATCTGGCACAGAAAATACACGAATTGAAGCGTCATTATTGGAGACAAGTAATCTTGTTTCGCCATTCAAATGCGAGAAACATAGTCCGTTGTTAATTGTACAACCAGGTGAAGTTGTAATGCTCCTATTTTGTCATCTCGATATCAACATAAGGCAGTAATGTGCTTTAATCCTATGATAACTTACACTTGATAGTCACTATTAGTATCCTTTAATGTCAAATCTCCTCGTTGTCCACCTGCTGCCCAATAACCATAACTAACCAAAAGAAGACTATTAGTAAACAGATCAAAATTATCCAATTAAAAGAAAACTAACCCTGATGCCATGCAAGTTGGTGGATAGCCAATATCCTTTAATAAATAACTTTTCTGTCCAGTTTTGTAATTATACTGCAGGAAAAACAAGCATGTTAGTGTAACCATTCTCAACTATCAAAAAAAAAAAAAAAAAAAAAAAAAAAAAAAAAAAAAGATATTCTTACTCTATAAATATCTTGCCCAGTTGGGATGATTAATTGATTTTTATGATGGTCATCATCTGTCAGTAATAAATCTCTTAATTGCCTAAATGAAAATATGTATAAACGATCTACAAGCTGTTTATTTGTTTGTTTGTTTTTTACCAATGGTGAATTGTTACTTTTTGATCATGAACTATAGGCTTTGGCCTAACATACATGTTTGTATCGCTACATTAAAACCGAGGAATTTTAGAGCACTAATGTATTTACTTATCGCATTTTGATCTTTACCTTGATACACAAGATGTATCAATAATCGTCATTTTTGTATATGAATTTTAAGTAAGAAATAAAGAAAAAAACTAATTTTATAGTTGAGAAAAAAAGTCGACTAAAATATAGAAAAAAGAAAGAACTGCATAATAAGGGTTTCAGTTTAGAGGGAGGGCGAGACAGTTCTAGCTATTTTCTGATTCACCGGATAAGCAAAAGTGACGCAATTCAAGTTTTCTATTGTGATTTTGAGTCAAAAATGTTATACTTTCAACACTCAGCATAATATACGATTATAATTAGGATCTTCATCATCAAAAAGATCTCGGAATCTGTTTATTTTTATACGAAAATAAGTAATTTAGAAAGAACATTCGACATTTGACAGACAATATATATACTCATTATAAAACATCGCAACTGGATTGGTTGGCCATCCGATAAAAAAGCAAATCACATCAGCTTACACCAATAGAATAATACCAAATGTTAGAAACGTTTACTTGATTCGACATCTAACCATTACCGAATGGTTAAATTTCACTTTTAGGAAGTCGCTTGAAACGTTTAAATATTGGAAATGGAGGAATAGATAATTTTCGCACAAGAAATCGTTTGAACATTGCTCACTTTTTGAATATTCATTGGAAATTTTATCGGGAAATGCATAAATTTTATTATCTCTAACGTTTACTAGACTATTTGTATGATTTTTAGTGGCATAGTGCATTTTTATCTAAGTATATTGGCTGTGAAAAATTGCTGAATTTTTTTTTACACCAAGAATGTTAAGAATTGCATATTTATATTGCAATTCTCTTAATTAGCGTTGAATATTAGACATCCAATTATCAATTGGAAGTATATACTTTCATTTTATTGAATAATATACATTCAAAGTTTGAACTATGGAAAAATCTTTGATCTAAACTTCAATAATCAGATTATTCTTTGATAATTTCATTTCGTGTAATATCAAGGATTTTAAAGTAGCAGGTCAGAATAATATTAATTTCAGTTAAATAAGCGATTAAGCTTTCAATTGATAGAAATAGCCTGCCGCATTTCATTAAAACATGTGTATCTTACTGACAAAGGCTTAAACGTTAAGCGAAGCAAATGATTTTTTTTTTTTTGCTGCTATTCAATTAAGCAAGTCGCGTAACATTAAACGAGAGGATTCGAGTTTGAAACGCGATCCATTCATTGAAAATCTCTTTCTTTAATATATTTCAGCCAAAACCATGTTATCTGCGTTTCCTTCTGGTATAAAAAGAAGGCAAGCACCTAAAGAAGTTAACAACAATGAAAAGATTCCTATAAGTACATACAAAGCTATCAAATTACGTTCTGTACAGCATCCTCGTACATTTGGAAGAAATTCAATAGGTATATAATTATCAATTTTTTTTTTTTTTGTTTTTTTGTGAATGCAATATTAAATCCATTGCAGTACCTGCAAGATCTATTTTACCCAAATTTAAAAGCCCAAATAATATGGTTTATCAGTTTGTCTTTCCAGATAGCGAATTGTGTACACCATTCTATTTGGATTTCTCTCATCGTGCTCATGATGGTCATTTGTTGGCCGTAGGCGATGAAGATGGACGAACAACTCTTTTACGAACCGACAAAGATAACAATGCTGATAATACAGATTACCATCACTCATTTTATTGTCATAAACACTCCATTACTGATGTAAAATGGAATCATGATGATACCATGTTGCTAACAGCAGCGACCGATCGATTAGTTAGATTATGGGATACAGAAGTACAAACATCTTTAGCAGAATTCTCTGGGCACGAGGATATTGTGAAATCAGTAAATTGGCATCCTAGTAACGACCGTAAGTTAACAGATTTCGTATCCTAGCAACCGAAAAATAATTAAGAATTTTATTCTAGACCTGATTGTCACTGGTTCAAAAGATGGTTCTTATCGAGTTTGGGATACAAGGTTCAACCAACGACCTGCGGCAGATCCAAGTAAGTATACTAAATGTGTTTGTTATGAATTTTTCTGACATCTTTCATATAAAAAAAAAAGCGGATCTATCCAGAATACCCGTATATAACCCGATCAAAGTAGTATCAGATGCACACAAAACATTAATACCTCGAGGTGGAAAAAGAACAGGCCCTAAACCACAGCGCATTCGATCAGTTACATGTGCCATGTTCATCAACAATGATGAAGATAAAATCGTATCAAGCGGAAGTACTGATGGAACAATTAAAATATGGGATACACGACATGGACGAATTCCATCTGTAATAGCATCAACAACATTTGCAACAGAGACTGGCAATACCAGAGGCATCACTGATATGAAACTTGATAGTTCTGGACAACGATTGTTTAGCAGTTGCATGGACAACAATGTCTACATGCATCACATGGCAGATCTGTCAAAACCAGCACTTCGATTTTCGGATCCTGATTATAAAGTTGGTAGTTTCGATACTCGAATTTCAATATCTCCAGATGATCGATTTTTATTATCAGGGTCCTTTAACAAGGATTTGTATGCTTGGGAAGTCGATAATCCTCATGCAAAAGCTCAAAAATTTGAAGGGCATACGGAAAAAGTAACAGGTGTTTCTTGGAGTAAAACATCAATGTTCCAGGTAAGAATTATATGATATTTTTCTTTGTTAAATGCTGTATTGACACATTTTTAGTTTGCTAGTTGTTCAGAGGATTTTAATACTAGAATTTGGAATTTTGAGTTCTAGGAGGATGTCCGAATGTTGCATAATGTATATATGTTTTTAATTTTTGTATTATTTTATACCCCGACCATCATTAATAAATTATTTATGAATATTCAATCAATGAATTAAATAAAGGCTGTTTTTATATTTAATGAAATAGATACATAATATATACAGATGTTTATTCATGAGTTTTAACATGCTCAATTGGACAAGCCAAAGATGTCGATTCTGCATAATCACTGCTAGATTGATAGAAGTTCGCTACACCCTCCTCCAAAACATCACTATTTCTATTGATTTTTCTTTTAATCATACATGCAGCTAAACATGAACAACTTGCAATAGCAGAACATACAAAAAATGTGAGATTAGGCATTTTTAAAACAGATGAGCTGTAAATAAAGTTGATTCCCACATGAGAAATTATCACTATTTAATCATGTAAATAAATTTGCATTTAAAACCTTTCGTAATTCAATGTAATAACTTACTTGCAATTGAGTCCAAGATAGCAAAAGCGCCCAAGAGTTCACCCACTTCAGTTGGTTTAACACAAGTTGTTAATAAACCACGAATTGAAGGTTGTGCCAGCATGGAAATACTTTGTAACATGCCAGCAATAGTAAATAAAACCACATTGGATGCCAAACCTGCCAAAGCCAAGCATACAGCATCCATACCAATACCAATCCTCACCATCCAAATATCGAAAATGGTTGAATTGCTTATTAATTTCTCTTGATCAGCTGCTGAAGGAGTATACGCTTTTGGACATTTCTTTTTGAATAATTTAGACAGTAATGGCAAGATACCAACCATCATCATCAACTTCAATAAAGATGTGCATGTGTAGTATAAACTACCTTCATATGCTGTCCACTTGAATTTCAGCATTGCGTACAGTAAAGTAGGTGGTCGTTTGACAAGTGTCAAAAGAAATTCGGTTAGCGCAATGCACGGTAAAGCATATTTGATCAAGTGAATAGGTCTATCTTTGAAGAGGATTTTGAGTGCTGAAAATATATTAAGACGGCTGCATAATCCCGATGGTTTTTTGTTTGTACGATCATGCTCATCCTCTTGCTGTTGATATTGGCTAATGAATTGGTTTGATTCTGGCAACAGAAAAGTGGTGTACAATACATTGATAATGTCCACTATAAAGGCAATGTAAAAGACATTGACAATGCTGCCTGTATGCTTAAGAACTAAACTACTAACAAAGGGCCCAATTGCAGATCCAATGAATAAACTCGCCATTAATCTGGCAAGAATGACGGTTCTATCGATAGGTTTGTTAGAATACAATCAAGAATTAGGCTTCAAGATTTACCTTGAATCGGCCGATGTACAATCGGCGATGTAGGCTTGGACAGCAGCCATTAAAACGCTTTCACCAGCCATCATGCCTCGAATTAATGGCCCCAGAAATAATAAACTAATACCAATAGTGTCATAGTATTTTGCTGTTAGTAGATCGCAAGAAACATATATTAAACTGCCTAATGTTGATATACGCAAAACTAAAGAACGACCTTTACGATCAGAGAGTCGCCCATAAAAACCAGCGCCTAGTAATGCTTTTGTAAAAAAAAAAAAAAAAAAAAAAAAAAAAAAAAAAATACAAATTAAACGTTGGCATTCTTTAAACAAGAAGCTTTATACTTTACTGGATGCATATGTCAAAAACACAATGGCAGCTTGCGCTTTAGAGACCATCTTTTGAACGGGAGGAATGGCACAATCTTTAAAGAGTATGAGATTATCATCGATATCATTTTCTGTTTTATAATATCTACAACAGAAAATAATATAAGAAAAGCGACGTTTTATATATATATGTGTGTCTAAATTTTACATGCTACAAAATACTTCTGTATAAAATTGTACATGAGGTGCAAATAAAGCTCTATTAAAACAATATGATTTTGAGTTCCAAACAATGATATTCAGTAGTAGTAAAAAATAACTCACCCTCCCGAAAATGCAACTAAAAACATGGGAAATATAGCACACCAAGAAGACGGTGCTTTCTTTTTTGTTCCAGTTGTAATTAAGGGTGTACTTTCGCTCATTAATGTAAGTGTGGATAGTGTAAGAAAGATACTCGAATGAATAATATTTTTCGTTTGCTCAACTTGTAATTCAAAATGGGAAAATTTGCTTGATTGGTCAAGGGTGAATGCTGCCAATGACTACCTTTTTCATATAAAAACTGCTAACCATTTTATTGCTTTATGAAGCCGAGTAAAGTTGAGAAAATCTAGTATTCGATAAGTATATATAATCAAAGTCAACCATATCTCAATAGAGATATGTGAAAGGATTATTAGTACATATCATATGTTGCACAGCTTATTGGTATCCCATAATTTTAATCTCCTGATGAAGACTGCATTGTATTTTATATTTATGGCAGGTAAGACGCATCAATCATTTTCGTCTTTCAATAGAATCTTTATCATGCAGCGTCAACTAATTTAGTTCCAATACTTATCTAAAATGTTATTAAACGTTACAAAATTTATAAATTAGCAACATTTTGTATGATAAAAGCGCATCAAGTAGATATACCATGAAATAAGTTGATTTTCAGAAGGTGGATATTCAGATTTTTGATTTCAAAATTGAAGCATGCCGCTTTTTATTACGGCTAAATATATAATTTTTCTTATACTAAATTTAAGAAAAAGATAACTGACGGGCATGTAACGTCATTGATACACTGCATTTATCCTAGTCAGATCAAAAGGTAATAAAAAGGATAAAACACCCAATTGGGACAATTGTGATAATAAAGATATTGGAAATTAAAAATCTGGAATTATGATTAGGGCGAAAAGATTACCGGAATTCTGTGCAGGGTCCGGGAGTTAGTTATGGGTCAAGTAGGACATTTCTTAGAGTATTGAGCAGATGACGGATCAACGGATGAGCCAGGTCCTCAATTGTTCAGAGCAGAAACAAATGATTATGCATCTTGTAATGATTTGATCCATTACATTCTTACTGAAACCCAATTATTATATAATCAACTCCCAAGTCATATAAGTACCAATAATCTATGCAGACTAAATGAACATTAGTGAATTTATCTGTTTCTTCCTTCCCTTTTATATATTTATAATCCCATTCCAAATAAATATATTTTATTACTCAATCACCATTGATACTTATAATCAATTGTTATATAACCCAATATAATCCAATCATAGGTATTAATCGTATAGTAGTAATAGCAATTACAATTAGTAACACCAACCTCTTTCCCCCAAATCATAGAATCAAAGTCAATTTTATAATTCACATATTATATATCCCAATTGACAACCCCTTGATTTTTATAATTTATTACACATCTATAGACATTGAATTATGCGTTGTTTGTTGAAGAGTTCGGAAGGGTGAAAGGGACAGGATGACAGAATTGGGGTTTGCCTAAAGGAAGTCAGTCAAGTCGCCATCATAAGCAGCAAGCTTTTTCTATGCGAGTCATTGGAAGCCTGAGCATGAGATCTATTGTTAGTTTTGGCCGGCAGTAAGCACGTAACTTGGGGTGCTTTTCCTTTAATTTGTTATAATAGCTCTAATTTAGTATTTCACGTCGTTTAGAATTGAAGGTAGTGGGGTTCAGGTTATTTGGTTGACCTGCAAGCGTCTTCCAGAGGGGCGAGTTTTCAATTTCGGACCATTTTAACTTGATTTGGAAAGACTGAAGGCGTGGAAGCAGTTTCATCAACAAAGAATCATCTGGGCGGCTAAGAGATTTGAATATAAATTGTGCTTGGAGGATACCAATGCAGTTATTGATGCTTGGAAGATTGGTTATGTGGAGCATGGCCTTCGTTGAGGTACAAGGACGCCTATTAAAAATTTAACGCAATTACTAGTTTGACAACTTCCTACGTTCAAGTAGAGAGTCATAATCTTACTCTCATTTGGTCTCAAATCTCATCCAAATCTTATTCTCATTTGATTCTGTGTCATCTAAAGTTTAACTATATTTCATTTAAACAAAATGATAATTTTGTCTTTTGAGGAGGTACTATAAGCACTGATAAATATACACAAGTTGGTTGTAATATGCTACCAATTCCTAAATTTATTTTATGTCTCCTTAAAGGCACAAAAGCTCACGAAATTCACTGCTTTTTCCTTAAAAACTGGGTCTCATTTTTTATCCCTGATCTGCTTTTTCTTTTCACAAATTAACACCAAGAAAAAATTACATGTCAATGTACCTGAGATGTTCAGCTTTAATCCAAAAACAAGTATCCAAAAACATTCTATTTTTTGCAGCTGATATAACATTTTTCAGTGCTAATGTTTCAGATTTTTAGCGCATTTTACTGTTAAAAATTAAAAACTTTGAGCTCTCATAACTCTACGAAAAATTAAGATATACTAACACTTTCTAGTAATAAAACATACTTTTTTTGTAGCTCTTTATAACATACTTAAGTATAAAAAATTTTTGAGCACCTTTTTTTTTTTTTCCTTTTTTTGATTTTTTTTTGTACTAGATTTCAAAGTATTTGCTAAATTGAGCAGCAGTTGTTTTTTACTTATATTATAAAGCTTAATGAGATCTATCAAGTTCATTTTAAGGTTCTTTAAAATATTAATTTTTCGTCGAGATATCCTCAAAAATGTGTAAAAAAAGGAATATCGTCAATTTCACTTTCAAAAAGACGAGTATACCCTCCTTCAAAATTTTGGATGTGAAAAAAAAAATCGACAAATATCTCTTTTTCTCTACGAAAAATGTAGCTAAAACGTTTGCCAATAGCTAGATCGATAGGTAATTTTGCTGCGCGTTTTATCAATTATTTAAACTTGAAACATATTAATAAAAAGTGACGTGTATCTTCAAAAAACCTTCAAAATTTCAATCGCATTTTACGCAAAATCTAATGCGAAACATTTGCCCAAATTTTATTTAGTCAGATGCAAAATTTAAAACTATACAAAAACCATTTAGAACCATATCTCAACTAATTCTACAGTTCATGAGATATTCGATAATTTTGTTTTTTGGATCATTTTTGGATCGATTTGTCAAATCAATTTTGGGACTCAGTTATGATAGATATTTCAAGCTGTAAAATGAGCTATTATTTTGATTATCTTGACGGAAAATTGATATTTTTTGATGAAACAAAAACGACAGAGCTGCTTCCAATGGAACCCATTTTGTGACTACAAAAGATTAGTACCTCGATTTTGGTACTCAATTTTTTCGAATCAGTTTTAGGCTAATTTGGTCAATAGTCAGAGCCAATGTACCAGTATTTTAGTATTAGCTCTTCTATTTTTGAGAAAATATCAATGCCTATTAAAGGGAGGTACATCCTCGTTGAAGATTTGACATGTTTAGACCAAGTACTGGGCACAAAAATTCGAAAACCATCTGAAATTTACTTTCGATAACCGTAAAAAACTGCAACAAAAACCCTATCTGTAAGAAGTACAATTATCTTGGATCCAATGGAGTGATTGGTAAGAAAAATGTGCTAAGAACTAATAAGGTTTGGCGTTACTCTAATTGTTACAATTTTTATGTGATCTATACTTACTAAAATATAAAAATATAAAAATAAAAGCGGTAGAAATACAACTATAATCAGTTAAAGTTTTATTACAAAAGATTTCTGAAGATTCAATATAATTGAAAAAGTATGAGGGTATTTATAGTGATTTAGAGAACTTGTATACCGTCAGACTTGAATAATGGAGTAATCTTCTAATTTTGAGTTGTTGTTACTGATATCATATTGAAAGGATAAATCATGCGAAGCATCGACCATAAAGGGTTATATGTCAAGTGCGACAATGTGGGCCATTTGGGAGCTATTGGCTATATCTATTTAAGTAACCTTGATTTTAAGGTGTGAATTCTAATGTGTGCTTGAAATCTTATTCATTGGTAGTGTAACTATGACACAGGGGAATAGTTGATTAAACCTAATATCTTTGCTATTATTATTTATTGAATTAGGTAAAATACTTCTTGGTATATATGTCATTTGTGTAATCAATTGCACTGTGATCAAGGGTGGTGCTATCGTTCACACGACATGTATTGGTTCAAAAGTATTTTGTATTTTCGCATGCGTTTGTTATTGTGTTCACTTTGAGTATCTCTTTATTATTGCTGCACTTTAATATTTCAAGTGGCATGAACTCTGTGAGTGATACTTGTAAATTAAGTTATTTTATGATTATCAAACTTTTAGTATTATGTAATTCCACTGCATAATTAATATGGGAACAAAGAAGTATTTATAATAATTGAAATTGTACTTGATTATGATTTATTGAAGTAAAAGATAATATAATGTGAGAATGTGAATGGAATGGTTCAGAACAGATATTTTCACTGAAGTTTTAACATCTGTTTCTATTTGAGTATTTATAAGGTTAACTCACTGAAACAATTTATGCAGTTACTCTACTGCTATTTAATGAGAACCATTACACTATCTCGCTGAATATCAAGCTATGCAACTTTTAAATTTACGTGAAAGTAGTTACATATTTCGGGCAAAATGTTTAAAAAAAAACTTCTACAACCTACAGTGTGACGTTAAGAAAATCATCACTAAAGTACACCTAGAGTATATCTTGCGGTTTGCGGCACACTCTTATTGAAAGCAATTGAGAATATATTCCTTATGAATACTGATTTTAGTAAGCTGCCACCCTACATGAACATTGGTATAACTAGGTACTACAGTCATCTTAGATATAAGCTTCGGTGAGTTATTGTGCATTTGGCAAGTTTGAACAACAAGCTGACTACCTGGTACCTGCTATTTTTACCTACTAAGGTCAGTAAACTTATCAGTTCTCGCCGGATATGAAGCCAAATGAGCTCCCTTAATAACGTTGTGTACGTCTAGTGTTTATCTATATAATCCTAGTTAATTTAGCCTCCCCAAGTTGCTCTGAAAACGGGAGAATGAAAACAAAAAAAAAATTAAATTGTTTTGTATGTGATTTATTAGAACTAGGAATCACCGAATTACAAGTTGAAAACATTTTTCAAACCATGATGTTTGAAATGCAACCTGCAAATCATATAATGCTGAATTCTATTCTTTTATCATCATGCTTCTATGATTCCGTAGCAGCATGATTCTATTACATTCACACAATATCCACATGTTCATTTTAATTATATTATCATTCATATTAAATACACTTATCCAATTAGTATATAAACACTCTTTATAAGTCCATAATAAAACGGTACTTTTTCATTTAAATAATTGTATACATTTACCTTTTGATAAATCACTATATACTAATTTATTGAGAGGTAAATGTATACAATTATTTAAATGAAAAAGTACCGTTTTATTATGGACTTATAAAGAGTGTTTATATACTAATTGGATAAGTGTATTTAATATGAATGATAATATAATTAAAATGAACATGTGGATATTGTGTGAATATAATAGAATCATGCTTTTATAGTCACATAGTAGCATGATGCTAACCGCATGGAATGTAACATTATATGATTTGCAGGTTGCATGTCAAACATCATGGTTTGACAAATGTTCTAAACTGGTAATTCGGTAATTCCTCATTCTGATAGATCATATAGTGTTTTAGATATTCTTTGGAAATTTTTATAAAATCAAAAAATGGCTCAAATTGACTTTTGAAGTTGTATTTAAAGCGCAATGAGTATATTAACAACATATCTTAATTTTGTTAGCTAATAATCGTTTTTGAGGAATTAAAGCACAACTTTAAATATGAAACTTGCCATTTTCTACTAAAATAAAATAAAATAAAATAAAATAAAAATACAACAACTGGAAAAATGCTCATAATTAATAAAGATTGATGCAATGGGCTGAAAGTTTCATGCTATATACTACAGCTACAAAAGTATCCTGAATTAATACTGTTTGCATCCATTGATTTGCTGAAATTTTAGATTTGTCAAAACGTCAAAACGTCAAAACTGCCAACAATAATGCTGTATACCATATACCGCTGTTTATAAACAAGAACCTATCAATTTAGTGATAGTAAAGTATATTTTGCCTTCACCTGATAGAAAATAAAGCGAAACTAGGTTATGCCCAGTTGGCATTTCTAGGTTATGCCCAGTTGGCATTTACAAAAAAAATTAAATCTTGTAGTCATAAATTCATGATTTGTATAATAGTTGCAATGCAAAACACATATATTTACTTTTAAAAGCACGTCACCTGGACATACAAATGTTTAATGGGCATGCTGAACAATTTTTTTTATACCTTTAACCACATACAAAAACATGTTGAAATTCAAGAAACACGACACAGGTTAGAATTAGAAACTATCGAATTATTTAAATATTCCACAAAATTATTCATATGCAGTCTAATCAAAATAGAAAAATCCGAAACCAAAAAGGAATCTCGTAGTAGCAAAGAAGAACAAAAAAAAAATCGTTCTCGTTCTCGTTCTCGCTCTCGCTCTCGTTCTCGTTCCCCACGCAATAGAAGAGAACGCTCACCTACTCGTCAACATGAACGCAGGTATAGTCGCTCACCTCGATCACGTAGCAGTAGAAGATCTCGTTCTCCACCTCGTCGAAGAGACCGTTCACCGGATTACGATAGAAAAAAATCATCTAGATATCATTCTCGCTCTCGTAGTCCAATTCGTTCTTCCGAAAAGTCAGCCACATCAACAACAAAATTAAGTGAACAGAAGGTACATATACTAAATTACGACTTTATCCAATTATCTAATTATGGAAGCTCTCTTTAATTAAGGGTGTCAAGAAAGTTATAAAAAAGCAACCCACATATAGTTTAATTGAATTAGAAGTAAATGATCGATTGGGTAAAAAAGTTAGAGTTAAATGTGCACCCAACGATCTTGTAGGGGACTTTAAAAAACTAGTTGCAGCACAAATTGGTACAGAACCAAGCAAAATTGTTCTAAAGAAATGGTATAAAGAATTCAAAGATCATATTACATTAGCAGATTGTGAGTTTGTTTCCTTGTTTTATAGTGCTTTTTATTAATACTTTCTTTTTTTTTTGCATTTAGATGAATTACATGATGGTATGAATTTGGAATTATATTATCGATAGGTCGAAAAAGAGTTATTTGAATGATTGTTGCACAATGTTCATTGGTGTTCCTAAGTTTTTTTCTTAAGTCAAATCAATTTTTTGTATATCTGTATGTACTTTTTTTTTAAAAAAAAAAGTGTATAGTATAAAATGTATACATGTAATAAACAGATATATATATATATAGAAACATAAACCCTGACTCCTATTGGATTTTTATTTGTAAAAACGATCATGTATGGATGCTTTGTGGTTTGTTGACCATGGATTTATTTTGTTATTCCGCATTGATTTTAAATGGACTTTTCTTTTTCTTCCCCTTGTTATAAAATACCCCCTTACCTCTATTTTTTTCCCTTTTTTCTTCTTTTTCTTTCATAAAAAACGGTACAAAATAATACAATGTCCAACAAGAATGGCTCTGTAAAGGATAGAGCTAATGAATTTCCAAAATCGGACGATCTCCTCATTGAAGATTATTCAACATTAAAGCTTACTTTGAATACTATCCAAAATGAGAATATTGCTTTAAAGAAAGATAATTTACAGATTACAGAAACTATAAATCAGCTTCGACATACTGTAGATGAATTACAAAAGTCTCTTTTAATTGCTCAAAACGATTTAACTGCTTACGACGAACGTCACGCCACTATTCTTAGTGAACTAAATGGGTTAAAAGAATCGATAATGGATTCTAATAGAATTCAACAACACAATGTACAACCACCATCAATTACTCAACATTTACCAACAGATATTAGAGATAACATCAATATTGTGTCGTCTCAACGTAGTATTCCTGCGCCTTCTAAAATATTATTAGATGAGAACAAAAAAAAAGATAATAGACTAGTAGAATTAAGACGTATTACAAAGGAATATATGGATGTTAGCGATGAAGAAGCAGGACTTAGATTATACAAGTTACAGAAAACAATGATACATGTTGTGTCTGATTTAAAGAAGTACATGATGAGTAGACTAGAAGATATAAGCAAGTCTTGGAAATCTATTGATATTAGTACACAACGAGTTGCATTTGAAATGGTGGAAAAAGAAGCAACTAGTTTAGGTGTGCCTTTAAATATGTGTATTGGTTATTGGGGCGCAAGAAGATTGATTAGTAAATCTTGGGCAAATGCCTTGAGGACATCGAAAAAGCATGTTAATTCAGGTAAATTTTGTGCATAAGATGTTTGATTTTTCCTTAATTCATGCTAATAACCTTTTCTATTATAGGTCCCGAGGCTGAAGAAAGACAACAATATGATCAACCACCAGTTACAACAACAACAACAACAACAACAACAGCAGCAGCAGCAGCAACAGCAGCAACAGCAGCAACAGCAACAGCAGCAGCAACAGCAGCATTCCCAGATACCGATACTAATAACAACACTAATACTACTAATAATAATCAAGATGCCATGTCTACATCCTCACCTGATGACAGACCTGCTAAAAGAAGTAAAATTGAAGCATAAACAATTTCACTCTCTTTCTAAAAACCATTTGATAATAAATATATTTCTGTACATTTGAACCTTTTTTGTTAGTTTTAAATACGTATTTTACAACGGAGCAACAAATGACACAGCTTGTTATGCCCGCTTCAAACAAAAACAAAATAAAAAGAAAGCCTCATGGTAACACATTTTTTTTTAGCATAAAATCACATGTAACTTATGTGGCATAATGAAGTCTCTTGATGTGTAACATTGTCTACAACTTACATTCGTATAAAAATCAGGAACAAACAAGTAAAATCTCAGTAAACTTGATCAAATTAAATGCTGCATGAATTCTTTATTGAGACGATTTTCTTGGTTCATAATTATGCTGAAAACTTGCCTAATAAAACACTGCTGCGAGGATCTATATTATGCTAATGGGTTTTTATTTCCAGAGAAGTCTCAAGTTTTTGGAATGTGATCATTTTAGACCATTATGTAACTGAGAGAACTGGTACATGTAGTTGAATATATATATATATATATATGTTCATTATTTGCTATTTGAGCCTTTATATTAGATAATTGATAATCAGAATAATTAAATAAAGCTACTTTGAAACGTTTATGAAATACATTGTTATGAGGCTGTTCTTAAGTAGTTCCTAGTATTCGCATTCAAAAACTCATGTTCATACTACCAAAATTAGGATAATAAAGCGCAATGATAGGTCCAGTACTGATGGGTTTCGGAAGGAAGCCGTTGGCATATACGAACTGATAGCTTAGTCAAGTGATACTTCTCTGCTAATTTAATACTTATTTCTACGTTAATATATATTAGCTTTTGTTATACAAAAATTTGCATTTTTTTTTTTTTTTTTTTTGTCCTGTATTTCCTATGTAGTGTTTGTTTCAGAGAATTTTCAAGGAATTTGAAGCAATATATATATGATATTTTACATTACCTGGGCTCGTAACATCTTTAGCCACTCTTTTCACTTTTTGTTTGTAAAATAACTCATTAGTCACCCTAGTAACTATATTTTGTAACAGTATTAGCTAACGTTAATTGATATCATTGAAATTTTGAAACAAAATGATGGCCACTACAGCCCCAATTACTACATATTTTAAGGGATTTTTATAGTAAGCTCACTAGTATTATTCGCATTCTATACATGAAACTAACAAATATGATGTAGAATATGTGCTGTAGTCTTTTTTTTTTTCGATAAAAATATGAATTTTCTTTAGTAAATTAAGTAAACGTATAGCTGTTGAATTGCTCAATAAACGCTTATGGCAGCTATTTGAGTTTCTTAACAAAATCTTATTGAGTGCATATATTCACATGCATAAAAAAATACCCTGAATTTATTTCCTCCGGATTGTTTGTATTAAACTAGTAAACTATTTATACGCACGTTCTATGAAACAAGTGTATACGTGTATTCAATTGGTACAGAATGTATCAACATGTTTGTGTAGCATTGAGTTTATTCATTGCTTGGTTATTTTATACCCAAACATGTAAAAGAATGGCTAAATAAAAAAAAGAACATTTAGTATGGATAAATTGCTTTGTATGTATGATCAAGGCGTGTTGCTTCTGGAAAATCTATTTTAATAGAGGCGTCAGTTGAAATGGGTGTGCAAGATATGGTTGATATTTTGCACTACTCATTGTGTTACATGAAATCTTTTTGTATAAAAATTAACGTAAAAGATACTCATGCATCCAATTGATGTATATCATAGCTTATATAACTTTTTTATACCTATAAACTATGAATCAAGTAGATTATCATGGCAAACACTTATCAAAAGCTAGGAATAGGCAATATAGTTTTTCCCTAATACAGTAGCCTATTCTTTTCTATTGGTTAACATCTCCTTTTTAAATCTGTGTAAATGTTGAAATGCCAAGATAAAAACGTATATATTTGGAAACAGATTATTGCCTAGCTCTTTCCCAGGCCAAGTAAAAAAAAAGTATTTATATTTATATTGTGGAGTATTTTTGCTCAGCAATTCTAGATTCATAATATTGATAGAGGTAAATAGCGCCACGCATGTTAGATTCTCGGATAAAACAGTACGTGTTCTCAATTCCTCCCCTTCAAAGCGTTGTATATTCCCTTATTTAGATTATATAAAATTCAATCTTGAGCCACACAAAATGGCCAATGTATCATTGGTGTAAATTGTCAATGACATTTACCCGCCACACAACAGAAATTTAAGGTTTTGTAGTAATGAAAGGTTATGTTTTTTATTATGATACAGAAAAAAAAATAAAATAAAAATAGAGATATATGATTGAAGTTATTGTACTTGAAC
Source organism: Mucor plumbeus (assembly GCA_016758945.1). Lineage (NCBI taxonomy): Eukaryota > Fungi > Mucoromycota > Mucoromycetes > Mucorales > Mucoraceae > Mucor > Mucor plumbeus. The sequence goes on from JAEPRC010000758.1 coordinate 17,885, forward strand.
AGATGAAGGAGATGATGAAGAGATATCAACTTTGGTTTGTTGTTGATCTTTGTAATTCTTATTCACCCATTGACTCAACTTTCTTAATAATTGTTGATGTTTCTCAAATTTTGATTTATCAGTAGTTGGGTACAGTAACTCTTTGTCTTCTGCTTGTTTCTTTTCAATAGCTAGGTCTGACATATCACTGACCAAGAGATCCAAGACATCCTTACTTACGGGTGATTTCTTGGCACGGGACTGCTGCTTATCAGTTTCATCGTCATGTACGGAAGAAGCAACCGATGATGAAGAAGAAGGCTTCCTGGTATTGATATCATCTACGCTAGCAAATACATTCATCATGGTTGTTACATTCTTTTTAGATTCAACCAAAGTAGGTTTAATAGGTTTAAATGCTTCGGCTACTTTTTCTTCCTTTGATTCTGCATCAACAGGCGATTTTTTATACTTGACATCATCCTTTGAACTACCCAAATTCTGTGTGGTTCGAAGATCAGGAGTGAAATAGTTGTTATTGTTAATAATGTCAGGTACATTAGCATAATGGTGTCGCATACCACTCATTTGTGGTAATTCATTTGAATAATTGTATGTTGTTGTTGTATCCATCATTGGTACGTTGTAATCACCATAAAGTTTTGAGGGAGTTGTGGGATTATAATCCAATGCAGACGATTGCATAATAGGTTGAGATCTGACATACATGTCTTCTTCTGGATTATTTGTATTTGCAGTAGGATATAAACTAGTATCATTCATTGGTAAGTTAGCATTGAATTGCAGTAACATATCAGCATAATTTGTTTGCTGTGGAGGTTGTTGTTGTTGTTGTACAGCAGAGTAATCATATGATACATTATTAGCATTTGGTGCACCAACACCACCTTCAATACTTTCAGTAAGTTGAGCCAACCAAAGATTAAAATTATTCAACTGTTCTTCATTATTCATGTTGAGAGAATTTGGACTGATAGAACCATTATCAACTAAATTCTGGAACATATCAAGGCTATTCATCATATCTAAATATATATACAACACATTTAATAAAATTAATATATAAATATATATATATATATAAACACAACTAAAAATAGATTTACCTGAATTATATTCAGTTTTTAATTGATTAGAACTTTCATCAACAAACATCAAGTTATTCATAATATCATCAGGTATAAAACTATGTGGAGAATAAGGAGTAGATGGTTCTTGTTTAACTGATGGAGAACTACTGCTGTTAAAACTCTGATAGCAATCAGATGAAGGCGATACAGCTGCATTTTGAGTCTGTTGTATCCAACCATCTTTTAAACATAAATTAGTAAATTGTTAAAATAGTAATATAACACCTTTGTATTACCATCGGAATAGTTGCTGCTACTGTGAGGAGGTGAAATGGGTACTTTTAATGAAGTATGACTAATTACAGTTGGATTAGGAGACAACGACATATCAGGCTGTCTTGGAGGTGTTAAGGGTGTCATATTAGCCGATGAACGATTAGGTCGAATCTTAACTGGTACTTCATTTTCGTCATTATGTATTCTTTCATGTTTCTTTAAATCTTGAGGACGTTTAAAGGATTTCTCGCAAAACTGGATTATTTACGGAGTAAGTAAAATTTAATTTAAAACCGATAAACAATAAAAAGATACTTACATCACAATGGTGAGGTTTTAAAGGAACATGTACACGAAGATGACTAGTAATATGATCTCTCTTTACAACAGATACTTCACAATCTTCCCAGTGACAAGTTAAACATAAGTTACCAGTAGACTTTCTACCAACATGGTCATTAGTTAAATGACTATAGAGATGTTCAGGATCTGTATAGATTTTGTTACAGTTTTCCCAACGACAGTTGTATCTTGAATAATCCATATATAATAATGATATAAAAAGTGAATAAAAGAAGAAAGAAAAAAGAAAAATAAAAAACGTGGATTGAAGCTAATATTTATTCAGAATTTCCACCGCCAAGCCACTGTATTTGAAATATCATTTACACCCCTTCCACCAACTAATTCTTTACCTCTATCAAATTTACTAGTTGGAAAAACTTAAAATCATAATAAACATCTAAATATAACTTGCATAGTGTGCTAAGCATATGTTTATTGTACTCTTTATATGTACATTTAGAATGCTTTTGCTGGTTTGCATAATTTTCGCTGGTCTTGAATATAGAAATGATGAAATTAAACTTATTTCATCTCCCTCTTCCTCTCTCTTTGTATTTCCATGTTTAAAAAACATCTATTGTATGCCAATTATTCAGAGACAGCAACTTATTCGGTTTATAGAAAATGGAGATTATCAAAATTTTGTTAGTGCATAGATAGATGTGTTAGATATTCAAGAAAGATATAGGAAAATCTATACAATTAATTAAGTAATTTATATCTAAAGAGTGAATACCCTTTGAGATCTTGTATACAAGGTACAGTATCTCATCAAAAATTGTTAGAGTATGAATCACTACTATGGGAAGTTGAATTCTTTAAGATTTGCTTAATAGAGTAATGAATAATTATTGTAAAATGATTTACGAATTACCCCTTTGTGGTAAAATGATGCAAACTGGCTAAATAAATATAACCTAACTGCCTCAAACTCTGGTTTGTATCTCTCATTCGAAGATTTCAGCATAGTGGATCTTGGTTTATTAATTTGTACAACTAGTGATGACATTGAGCAAATAGATGCGTAAAATCTCATTTTCAGTAATGCGGCTCTATCTATATTACATAAGCGCTGACACAATGCAAGACTTCCCACTTAAATTGTTCTTCGGTTAGTTACATATAATGTGCAAAATTATATATCTTTAAAAATTAATGCTAATTTTAGACTAATTTACACCAATACAAATCATTTTTTTCTGATTCATACCCAGTTTCTATATGTTCATAAATACAAGTACATCGCTTCTAGATTGCCCTTTAGATATCAAAAAATATGTACATATTTTACAAATAATTCTAACAAATAATAGATCAAAAACTACTAAACTGTAAATTCTGAGTAAAAATTCTTTGCATTCATCGTATAAAATTTGCAAAAAAAATTTTCGTAAAATGTAAATATCAATTGATAAGCTTTATACCATGTACACAGATACACAAACATGCAATGAAACAAATTATAGTCATCGAATACAGGACATATTTTTGCATTCGTTTTATCAACAATAACTTCGAAATTACTCAAGCAACTTTTTTTTTTTTTTTTTTTTTTTTTTTGAAATTGACAACAAACTACATAGATACCAGCATTTTCCAGTTGAATGTGTTTTGTAGCTCATCCAACAATGAACCAATTTATAATTTTTTTAAAAAAAAAATACTTTTATAATATTTCGTAAATACAGATTTCTTTTATACCACTAATATTTGTATTCAAGCCAGCCATCTGATTTAAAATCTTGTTTTATCAAATTCATTAAAAAATTAAATATTTT
>JAEPRC010000759.1:0-21329 GCA_016758945.1 Mucor plumbeus
TTGCCCAAGCCACAATCATAGTATCTTGGCTATCAGGTTAGGATGTAGATTTGTAGAAGGTGACATGGAATACAACAGTGAAAAAATTGATAGAAACATTCCTAAATTTTTAAAATGCAAAATTGACTTGCAATTGTATGCGATTTCTTAGCTCTTTCACTTTACACGCATTATTTTGCAGTGAAAATTATGCCTAAATTTCAAGCTGGTGAGGTTTTCAGGGATATAACTGTACGAATTTTCTACGCAGTGTATCTTTCATTTTATGGCAAAAATTATTCTTCTTGTTTTACAAATATTAACTTCTCGAATTTTTTGTAGCATAAAGTATTATTTTTTTTGTATTAAACATAATAGAAAGAACCAATCCTAAGATGCGGATACTGCACTTTTTACCGCGGTGGTGAGCATTGCATACCCTTGGGGCCGTCTAAATTACCATTGCGGAGATTCCTCTCAATGTAGTTCATATTCTGCTTAGTGATTAAGCTGCGCCTTCCGGATTTGGCCTGCTTTGAGTTACCAAAAAACTTCTTTCTATAGCGAGAAAGTACACTGAGGGACAAATCTGGTAAAATTTTTTGAATGGCACGAAGAGACCAACTTCGACTGAAAAGATCCTTGATAGATTCCTGGACCTACAGAGGAATGGGACGCGTCATGGTGAGAGAAATTTTTAAGTAAAGATGATGAAATACTATGAGGCATAAGACCAGAATATCAGACTCTTTTATACTTTTTTAAGCATTCTTCAAATAATTAACATTTTGAAGAAGACTGATGTAAAAAGTTACTACTCTCGGGCCATTCTTGTGGAATCTATACAAACATCGAGATCATTCCGTCATATTTCAAATCTTACGAAATTGAAACTTTTTACCTTGCGTCTGCCTCAATCGCTGAATATTTATTGCTGCACTTACTTAAATACTGTATTTTGTAGCCCAGAACCCAGGCTTTAATATGTCTACTTTTTCTTTTAGATCGCAGCGAAATTGACGGAACTGTAAACGCGAAACCACAAATTTGCCAAACACTGGAACGTTTTTTTCCCTCACAGTAAACTCAATTGGTGTAACCGAGTAGATTTACCAACTGGTTTTGTGAAATATATCCACTTTTGATCTTCATTTTATCTGATGTTAAAATTATAGCACCGCAGATTTGAATAGACTTATACCATAAACAGGATATGCTAATTCAAACTAAAATAAACTATCTCACCGAAATATAGGATCTTGACAGCTTATTGTAAAAGACCAATTAATACTCGGATAAAGTAAACGAATACTCTATATTAGACTAAGATCATATTTTAGTATATGACTAGCTATCTGAGATAGCTTTTAGCACAATAAAGAAGATGCTAACTGACTTAATCTGGTGTATCATTAATAATCTACAGAGATGCCAAGCAACACTAGTATTAGAACATTTATCCATAGAAAACTATATAAAGAGGAATAGTTAACTGTCAAAGGAGAGTTCCTCAGTTTAATATAACTTGATAATAAAAACCTACAATTATCTAGTTGGCTTTCTATTGTCTTTATACTTTTTTCTTGAATATCCTATCAACCATAGTATATTCCATAGGTTTAATCTCTCCTATAAATGATACATACTGGAAATTCTTTTTGACAGTCTTCTACAAAATAAGACTGATAGGACCATTTCTTTGCTAAAAAAAGTCTTCAAAATTCTTAGTGTTATAGAGCGCATAGCCTTTATATGGTGTATAGTCTTTATATGGCCCGACTACTGTATAAGTTCCTGTCCCTGGATTTTTAAAATGCTTTTTATGATTCACTGTTTTATGTTTATGTTCTATTTTATTTAAAAACTGCAGTAAACCATTTCCAACGGTCTATATAGATCGTAGTTCCTTTTTGAACATACTTTGTAAGGATTTCATTTATATTTTCTATATTTCTTTCTTTGATAGGTACTAAGAGTATTTTTTTATTCTCATTTCTGACTTTGTTTTTCAATTTACTTCTTTTCACACCTCTTAATAATAATGGCATCTTCTACTTTATACCTCTTATTATAATTTTGTTTCGCTATTTTGGTTCCATCTATATAAACAAGTATATCCTCATCTCCTATTTTCTCTTTATTATTTAATTGTTTTTCAATCTATTTTTAAAGTTGAAGATAGAATTAATTATGGTGTTTTTCTTAAGAATTCATATAATAGATGAACTTGCATATTTGTTGGCAATTTTATTTTGTTGAAAATTGCTCCTTTAAATGGTGATATGGGCTTTCTATATTTATAATTTTTACATTTAGATAATTTTTTTTTGATATGCAATTTTACTTTAGAATTGTTGTTCATATGTATATCATATTATTTATATAATTATTCTCTATTAGATTATTAGATTCAAGATAGTGTTTTCTTCATTATCAAATACAGTATATGTCTCAATTTTCTGAGAAACGATTTTATTTCTAACAAATTAACAAAAAAAAATATATTGTTAGATAAAAAAAAGAAATTACAAAAAATATAAATCACTATAATATATATTTTTCTTCTATAGCAATTGAACTATATAAAAATTGTGATGCTATATATAGAAATTGGGAATATTGGAGAAATCTATATATGCTTATATATGTATAATATATTCTTTCTAATTCATATTGAAAAAAATCGTTTGTCGTACTACTATACATCCAAAAGAACTATGAAAAATTGTTCCTTATTTCTACCGCATTTATTTATTATGTCATGGAGTCAACAAAAAATCCTAAAAAAAATTCGAAAAAAAGTGGCCAAAGTTGAGCAATTTCCTATTGGCTCTGTGTTTATAAAAAAATTGATAATACTTTGGCCACCTATATACTGTCAACGGAAAAATGCTTCGGGTGTTTTGCAAAATACTGGTTCTTTCAATGCAGCCATGTCTCAGAGCGCCTCAGTTATTTGACAAAATAATATCATGTAGGAAAAACTTTTCTCTTTTTAACGATATATAAAGCAACTTTATTGGGCAAGGTTTGATTCCATGGTGGGATAATAAAGGTAGTAGATAAGATATAAGCATTTCAGGGAAAATCTTAATTTTAAATTTAGCGTTCAATAAATTTCCGTAAACATATCGGAGAGATTTAAAAAGTTCCTAAATTCTTGATCAACATGTGAAAATGTTTAAAATATATACAAAAAGTATATAAAGAGCAGGTGTGCCATATTTTTTAGTTTTTCTTTATTATTATTACTTTACTCTCTACTTTTTTAATATTACCCGTACTTTCTTATATGACGTGCAAAATTCCATCAAGACTTTGTTGCTTCGTAACACCTTACTTTGTACAGTAGGCATGGCTAACTTAAGCAAGTACAGAACGGAGTTTTTGTAGGGAGCCCAAGCATCTACTGGTGGAAGATCAAGTAAAGTTAGTACTGCTACTCAATAGTATTTTGCTAGAATGGTTCGAAACGGTAGTCTGGATGGCCTTCGTGGTGCACAAGAATATTTGCGCTCCACCAATATCTTTATGTCGCTCAGTGGTGCAGAGAAGCTGCACAATGGAATGGGGTTTGAAGCCAAAAGAAAAAAGAAGACCAATTTTGTCAGTGCAGTCAACAAAAATCTCCGGTTAGCGTGGGCCCGCAAGAATAGGCAGCTAACAGTATCTGATTGGCGTAAGTGGGTCTTCTCTGGCAAAACCAGAGTGAATATGGGGGGCTCAGATAGTGAATCCTTCTATTGGTCAGATGTGCCTGGTACCAACCGACCTCATCAAGTTCGACCCCAAGCGCAAGGTATTGGTGATGGAGTTATGTTTTGGGGCTGCATATCAGGCGACTGACCTGGCTATAGTACTGCAACTATTGATGGGACGATTAATTCAAATAAGTATGTGAAAATTTTGAAAATGTCATTGATGCAAACTCTGGAGTAGTATGGCAAACAAATAAAAAGTATTCGTTTTCAGTGAGGTAAGACTACTCCGTCAAATCGAGTATTACTAAAGCTTGGTTTAGTCAGAACGAATTTTTTGTAGACAAAATCCTTGATTGGCCGCCCCGAAACTCTGACTTAAGCCCTATAGAACACATCCGGGGTGACCTTAAACGCCATCTTGATGCTTATCTAAATAGGCCGGCTACAAAGTAAGAACTAACTGATAGAATAAGTCATAAATGGTATAAGTTTACAGAGGAGGACTGTCTAAAATATATAGTTAGTATACCGAGAAGAATAGAAGCAGTTATAAAGAGTAGAGGAGGAGCTACAAAGTATTAATAAAAATCTTAGTTTTTTTATCTACAGTATTTCAATTTTCATGTTTTATAAGTTTATATTTATTAAACCCCTCTAATTGTTTCAAACAGTTTGTAGATAAAAAGTACGACGCTTTCTCTTTCATTTGGTATAAGAACTACCCTGATTGAGCTCAATCTCAGATAATGGTGACTAAAAAAGCCTTTTTTTGAAAACACCCGAAGCATTTTTCCGTTGACAGTAGCTTAATTTTTCGTAGAGATATGAAGGCTCAAATTTTTTGATTTTTTGCAGTGAAATACCTGCCAAAATCTGAGACATTAGTACTAAAAAAGCCAATACCGGCTGCAAAAAGTAGGATATTTTAGGATACTTGTTTTTGGGTTAAAGTTGAGCATCTCAGGTACATTAGCATATAATTTTTTTCTTAGTTCTCTTAATAAAAAAAAAAGTAGAAGAGAGAAGAAAAGTGAGACCCGGTTCTTAAGAAAAAAAAGCGGTGAATTTTACGTAATTATAAGACTTTCATCAGATATATTATAAATTCCGGAAACCAGAAGCAGCTAGCTACCAATTCATAGCTATTTAGCAACATTTAAGGCATTGTATTTTAAAAGGGGTTAAATTATATTAAAAATAGCACGCTTCGATTTTGAAAATTCAAAATTATAAAAATTAAATTGTTTAAAAAATCAGATTGTACTAGATTTGTGTGCCTAAAAAAATACCAACACTCCATAATATTAACTTGTTGAGCATGACTTTTTCCAAATGTATCACACCTTCAATACAACTCATTAACTACAGTGTAACAAGTAACAAATTAAAATACAGTCAAACCTCAATTTAAGGGCGCCCTTGGTTTCTTTTAAAAAGTCCCTTATATCGAGGACCTCGCTTAAACCAAATTTAAAACACTCAGATCAACTTCAATTTTAAGAAAGTAATAAAGGTATCTTAGATATTTACACTACATCTTTAATCCATGATACAAAAACCTCTTTTATATCGAGATTTCCGTTAAATTGAGGGACCTTATATCGAGGTTTGACAGCGTATATCTAAATACAACTTCCTATCGCCAAACCAAAAAATAAATTGTCTATTATGCACGTAGCAGACATCATCTCACTCAATTAAAGCTTACCTTATACCGCTGCCCCTTTTTTTGTCCCTTTTACATATTATTGTACTTACAGGATAAATATAATTAGTTAATTACAATTATAACATTACTATTATCGTCTTTGTTTTCAGTGCAATCTAACCAATTAATATAGTCTAACTATTAAAATTAATTCGCGTAACATGTAATTGTTGTAAAGTGTTTGCCGCTGTTATTATACATATAGAAGCATTCCCGTTTATAAAAAGGAGTGGCAAAGTATGTTTTATAATTATATATATACAGTCGTGATTCGATTTAGTGGACTCGAGGGTGAAAAAAAAAGTGTCTATTAAATCGAATATTACTGCATATGTAATAAAATGACCATAAATAGAAACAAGTAATACGATTGTCTGTTAAGTTGCAATTGTATATCTATCATAAAAAAAATGTACAGTTGCTGTTTTTTTTAGATCTATAACTTCACTTATGAAAAAGTTACAAGCCCAAAAAAATGCCAATGAAAGGCTTAATCAAAGCCGAGGATCTGGTGCTTTAAGCTCTCGATCTATTATCATCATTAAGAATAAAAGAGTGAGACTAACAAATGAGCAAAAATTAACTGTTTGTCACTACAATGAAGCGCACCCAAACCTTTCCTACGAAGAAATTAGCAGATATATGCAAGAAACCTTTAGAGTAAAGCCCAGTAGAAGCGTTACCTACGCGGCATTAAGCGTGTATAAAAAATTGAGCGCTCTTCCCTCGGATCAATTCCGAAAAGTGAGTGAAAAGAAAGCCAAATTTCCAAAGCTTGAGGATGAATTAAGAAAGTTTATTTACGATACGGCACGAGACAATATTACTATTAACTATCTCTCAATTCTAGCAAGAACTGAAATTTTAATTCGCTTTAACCCAGAGCTGTTAGAAAGAAAAGAGAAACCTGAATTCTCGAGGGGTTGGGTACAGAAATTCATGGCCAGAGAAGGAATTCGAGTTAGATTGATGAATAGTGAGGCAGAATCCGTCGAAATCCATGAACCAAGCATTCAAGAGCAGCTAAGAAAGATTAGAGATATCATTCAACATTATGAATTAAAAGATATTTACAACATGGACGAAACAGGGTTATTTTACCGAAGTGCTCCTAAAAAACTATTAGTGCAAACGTGCAAACTCAGTTTCCGGTGTCAAAGTTGATAAAGCTCGCTTAACCGTTTGCTTTTTCTGCAATGCCGATGGATCTTCCAAACTTCCTCCAATTATTATTATAAAGTCTGAAAAACCTCGTTGTTTTAACAAGAAAAGTGGTAAAATATTAAGGTTGTTTTAAAATATCAGTGCACTAATATAAATATACTATAATAATTAAGGTTCTAATCTTGGTTTTCGTTACTATACAAGCCAAAAAGCATGGATGACTACGCCTGTTTCTCGCAAGAACATAGGTCGTTTCAACCACGAAATGGTAAAAAGCAATTGAAATGTAGTATTACTACATGATAATGCTCTCGTCCACGATGATAAATTAATTTTTAGCAATGTCAAGATGGTTTTTTTGCCTTTCAATTTATCAGCACACTACCAACTATTAGATGCTAGAATAATTGCAAACTTTAAGAATCATTATAAAATGTCTCAATACAGGCATGCAGCAATTAAATACTCATCCTTGGAAAGAAACAAGAAAAGAATCCAAGCTTCTGGAAGCTCTGAAGCAAAACAAAAACCCTATTTTTGGATTGATTAACTTCAAGCAATGAATTGGATAAAAATGTCGTGGGAAAAAGTCACCAGTGATACAATTAGAAATGCCTGGAGACATACCACACTTTTGCATCATTCAAATGCTGGTATAGATGAAGAATGTAATTCACCTGAAAGTATCAGTAATGCTATTGTTGATAGTGTCGAGGATTTGGAATTCGATTTTGAAGAAAACAGTGGGATCTTTATGAATCAAGTTACTGCTATTACTGATGGAGAAGTAGTAAATATGGATGCAACTTTAATAGAAGAATATGGTTGATTGGTTGTCAATCTGAAAAAGAAGAGGATGATGAAAGTACACATCATGTTAAGCAAGAAGAACTTGTTAACGCAATGAAGTTTGTTATGGACAATATTGTAGCCAAAACAGAAGACGAGTTTGAAACTTTGGAAGCCTTTTAAAAATTATATACATCTCGTAGAGATGAAATGATTTCAAATCGAGTTAGTCAAACGACTATCAACTCTTATTTTTCAAAACTAAACGTCTCAAAAAAATTTATAATCATAATTTTACATAATTTTTTATTGGTCCAACATTTAGTAATATAAGCCTGCCCTATCATATAACCTAATATTTTTCTATGTTAGTGGACTGGTGGAACGAGGTAGTCCACTATTCCATTGATTCGATTTAGTGAATTTAAGCACTGAAATTATAAAAAAAAAAAACGGTGGAAAAAAAAGTGTCCCATAAATCGAATTTTCCTTATTTTTGAGTCCACTACATCGAATCACGACTGTACACATTAACAATTTGAAAAAATGTTAATTTTCTTTTGGATTGTAGTATATTTGTATTTAGCCTAATATTTGAGAGAGGTAAAAAAAAAATTATTGTATGAATTTAATGAAATTCACTGTTGCCATGCGACATATTGCATGATTAAAATGATAAAAACCACAAATAACGAGATGTTGAAAAAATTTGTTCTCCTTGAATTTAATAAATAATGTTATTCCTTATCCCTCATAAATATACAAGAAATTTTTGTAAATTCAATTAGAATATTTGAATGGAACAAAACTATTTTACTACCCTGCTTCAATTTACAATGAGATGTTCCACTTGCAAACTACAGTACTATATTTTCTAATTTAAACATCCCCTACATACCATTGCATTGCAAAAAAAATAATAACTTTGGCGAATTTTCTTTGAACTTTCATACATCTCAGGCGTGGCCGTAGTTTAAATCCAAAATTTTCCGATAATGAAAAAATTGGATAAAAACAATCCAAAATTTTTAAAATGCAAAATTAACAGCAAACATGTATAGTAACCTGGTTAACTTTATTAAGTAACCTCAACATAAAATTTAATTTTGTATCTAATGGTATATTTATTGAAAGCGTGTATCACCAAAAAATTTGTAAAAAAAGCAAAAACATAAAAATCAGTTTTTAGCAATTTTAAAAATACTTTTATAGTTAAATTTTAAAGTTAGCGTTACAAACAAATGACACAAAAAAAATACCTATCATCTGAGGCATTATTCGTCACTCTAGCTCTATTTTTCATAGAGCTATTAGCTTTCTTTGGAAAAGTCAAATTTTGGACGAGGGTATACAAGGGGAAAATTCATGATTTTTCAAAATTGATTTTATGGTAAAATATGATAAAGCCAAATAAAAGAACTATTTTTGGCTAATAAAGTTTATGTTTAAACGGTTGCTATCTCGAGTTATAGTCCATTGAAGTTGCATTTTTGTAAGCTTTTAAGGGAAGTAACGTTATAAATAATGTATGAGCTTAATTCGATTTTTCACTAGATTTATTTCTCATTTTTATATATCTGTTTTAAAATATTACTCTTTGAGATTACTGTAAAATTACAAGAGTTATCAACGGAAAACAAGATTTTGTAGCAGTTTTTGCGGTATTTTAAGGTACAGTCATCATAAAACGGAGTTTTATAATTTAGACCCCATAATTTAAGCTGGATATGTAGTAAATTTGTTCTTTGAAGGGGGTTTCCGGTGTAATCTTTAGGGCAACGTTGTAAAAAGTATTGTAACATACATACTCTGAACTTCTGTATGCTCTCAGAGTACATGGATGTGCTCAAATGAGATGGTCAATAGGCTCATAAGGTCGTCGATGCTCTCATATGAGAGTATCTCAGATATTGACCAACAAATTAATCAACGTAAAACTAAATCAATCTACTTTTGACATACCATTAAATTGTATTTTCGATATAAATTTACGCAACTTGATCGTACTACAGTCGAACCTCAATTTAAGGGCGCCCGTGGTTTCTTTTAAAAAGTCCCTTATATCGGGAGCCTCCCTTAAATTAGAGTTAAAACACAGATCAGCTTCAATTTTAAGAAAGGAATGGAAGTCATCTTAAATAATCACACCACATCCTTAATCCATGATGGTAATGATGAAATTGACGATATGGAAGAAACAAACGATATTATTCCTGTAAATGAAGAAAAATCCTAGCAAGTTTAGGTTAATATTACTTCAAACTTTGTTGTTACAAATAATGAAGATTTCAAACACTTAAAAATATAGTAGATTTCTACTTACGATATAAGAAAACCCGTAATACAATGCAGATGCAATTAAATTACATTAAATGATTTTTTCTCAAAAGATTAGAAAATCTTTTCAGTATTTACATTTAGTAAAAAAATTGTGTACCTAAAACTGCTCTTTTTTTAATTTTGGGGCCAATAATATTATAATAAAATAAGGGACATGTGGAAAGAAAAATTTTCCTTAAATGTAAATTCAAAATAAGGGATTTTAAGCTGTAAAATTTGTCCACCAGTCTTCGGTGAATACAAAAGCCTCCTTTATATCGAAGTTTCCGTTATATTGAGGGACTATATACTGAGGTTTGACAGTAGGCTTTAAGCTTATAAAGTGAACTATTTTTTTTATACCTATACTGTTCTATTAATTAATTAAATATAAAAAATAAGCAGTCGGAGATTATGAAGTGAATCTATTTGGTTTTTATAATACATAAAAAACATTGAAGGCAATTTTTAGCTATTAGATATTTTTAGAGGAACAAATTTAACGATAAAGGACTAATCTCAGTATATAGTAACAACAAAGGCTACTATTGTAATGTTTACAATGCCCAGTCCATTTTCTGTTGTCTGCTTACAATTTGTTATTTTAATGCCTTACATAGCAAGTAAACCTAGCAATATTCATTTTATCAAGACTGGTTCGCAAGTAAAAGTTTTAGGTTTATTATAACAAACAAAAATAACAGAATAAACTTTGAATGTTGTGCGTTTATTTTATAACGTGAAGTGTACAAAATAATTATTTAAGCCTCAAATACAATTCGTTTAACAAATTTATCTTCCTCTTCAAAGACTTTTACTTGTTGAAATCCAAAATATGCATTTTAATTTGTTATTAGATAGTTCACGAACAAGAATACTCAATTATAAATTATGACAGCACAAAAATAGCAGTAGCTTTTTAAAAAATTAATACAAATATAGTAGAATCAGATGTTTTTATTGTTGTGGTAGTCAGTTAAACAGAGACTACTAGATATTTAGGATATTCAGTTTCATCAAACACAGCAATAACATAGCCAGCATAAAAAATATAGCTTTCATTCTTGCTATCCATGACGAGATTATCGTCACTTGTTTTATATTTGCCTGTTCTTTTGCCAGCTGAAACAAAGAAAGCAGTAGGACTTTCCAGTAACCAGTTCAAGTTCTCAGTTTTATGTATAAACCGCCAATAATAAATCTTGTATTTTTAGCTTTGAGAGTGTTGATCAATTTTCTTTCTGTTTGAATATGGTTGCTTTCTCGACTAGGGGTAGAAGAAAATGCATTTATAACAACACCGGATTTATTGAGATCATCTAGAGTTAATGATCGAGCATCTGTTTATACAAAAGGGACAACTTGAGTGATTTTGCTCTTATCTCTAACGATTGCAGTAACTTGGAAGCTACGAACCAAAGATTCCTTTAAGATAGCTTGCCCTATTCCTCCACTAGCGCCAATAATTCCTACATCGACCATGAATGATTACATATATTAATTAGTTTTTAGACTTAATAATTATGCAGATCTTTCAAAATGGTCATTTATTATATATGCTTTTTTTTATGGTGTCTTTTTGATTGTTTATCTAATGCATGATCACGGATAAATCCAATTTCGAATTTGCCTGGCTCTATTAATCTAGATAGAACCATTTATCTATTCAACTTTGCATAAGAAATGACTCAAATTAGCTGCTTCTTACAGAGAAAAATTACCAATTTCCTATTATTATGGCAATATCAATGTGTGTATTATCTTACGTGCATATTTTATGTCGTTTCAATCATGAGCAAACAATAAATGCCATTTTCAACCTATTCTTAAAGTTTGCAACGCTATAATACTATTTGTTTTTTTAGAGAAAAAAGTTTTAAATTTCAGGTTGATCGCAAGCTAATCCGAACAGTGCATTTTTTTTATGTATGGATGGTATAAAGAGCTTTTGTAACAAAAAAAAAATTGCATAGGATGAAAGCGATAAGGGATATATATTTACTCTTCTCAAACCTAGATTTCGCCAAACTTTACGACTTAAATTTTTAATTGGATATGAACGTAGGTTAAACAAGTAATCCTATATTACTATCTACAGAAATTGCCTGAATTTTTCTAATTTAAGGCATGCACAGCAAAATTTGATTTCTTTATACACGGCAGTTTATGAATAAATCATGGTCAATTTTGATGCGACTAAAGGATTTACAGATATATCATACTCTAGAACTGATATCCTTAAGAAAAAATACATTAAAATCAAGTTTTATGAAGACTTACTCTCATATATTATAATATAAAGATCTTGATGACAGATTAGAGCTAGCTTTCCCTAACCTTACCTTCTGATCATAATTATAATGAAACTACATTTTTTAATGCTGTCCCATAAAAAAACCGCAGGGTTTAACTTTACAGGTATAGTATGCATTATAATATGTAACAAAATTTAATTTAGTGCTAGTAACTTTATTTTGTTCGCCCTTGCCTCTGAAATATAGTTAAATTCATGCAAATTAAATCTGATTAGTTCTTGATGACTAATTTTATTGATTTATTACTTTCATGCTACATGTACAAGCGTTGTAGGTGGGGTTATAGAATATGTCAACATTGGCACTTTAATACAAAAATGCATTTATATTGATAGTTTCTGATTATTTTTGTATAGATTCAATATAGACGATCGAAAAATACAGTTGTTTCAATTGAAATAATATTAATAAACTATTTCGATTAGAAATTTAAGCTTCTTTTTACAATAACTTTATTAGTAAAAAAAAGCAAAAAATAATTATATTAGACATAATACCTTATTAATACTTGATAATTAGCAATTTTGTTTGTACTAATATCTATTACAATGTTTGAAAAACTCCTTGAAATCAAACACTTTAGTGCTCTTGAGGATGCAGAATGACAGGTCAGAACTGAGTTCCAACAAATGCAATTCACACTGGAAAGCGATGAAAAAATTTATCGTGGCATATAACCTTCTTTTTTGACACTGTTAAATAGTATGTGTGGTATCTTATTCTCATTAGCTACCCGAGAATATTCTGTGAATCAAAATGAATGGGAAGTGTTAAAAGAACTAAATACAAGAAGAGGTAAAATATACAAATGTTTACATGCATATTTAAAACTATTTTATTCAACAATCCTTTGATTTTGATACAAAAGGACCTGATTCACAAAATCTTAAACAAGTACAATCTTGCAACTGCAGCAAAGAGGATTTGAGTTTACAGTTTTTCTCTACTGTGCTTCATTTGAGAGGCGCAAATGTTGTACCTCAACCACTATGTGGTCCCTACACAGGTAATATACTTTGTTGGAATGGTGAAATATTTGGTGGTATCAATGTAAATATTGCAAGATTAAATTTATGCTATATTTATTTATATATATTTATTAGGTAGAATTTGGCCAAAACGATACACAAGTTTTGATGGATACATTAGAAAAGGCATCGAGTGAAATTGAGATTCTTTCAGCATTACAATCTATTGAAGGGCCATTTGCATTTGTTTATTATAAAACCTCCTCAAAGAAGATTTATTTTGGTCGTGATTGCCTTGGGCGCAGATCGTTGTTATGGCTACGATCAGATAAAGGTGCTTTCATGTTGAGTTCAGTTGGCAAAGCAAAGACAAATCAAGATGATCCAGATGTTTGGGAGGAAGTACCTGCTAATGGTATTTACAGTATTGATCTCAATACAGATATCTTAGCTTTAGAAGAACCAAATGAATTGCCTAAAGCATGTGGATATCCTCTAAATTTGTTTCCTTGGGCTTATATAGAAAACTATGATAAACTGGACATGTTAAAGAAAGGAAAGCTGGTAAAGGAAACGATAGATTAATTGTAAATACCCGTTTATTGACAACAGAATCATAGAGTTTTCCTTTCCCAAGACTTAATGCAACTCTACCAGATCATGAAATTATTGATGAAGCAAATGCAGATATAGAACCACCAATAGATGTAAACATGGAAAAGGCAATTACAGAATTCAAATCAGTATTAGGTGAATCAGTTAAAAAAAGAGTTGCGGATATACCTTATTTAGAGTAAGATGTTTATATAAGAAATAAAATATATTACTAAAAAATTTTATATAGTACAAAGGGTCAAGCTCGAGTAGCCATTTTGTTCTCTGGAGGATTAGATTGTATATGTTTAGCTGCATTAGCAAATCAATATCTACCCATGTCAGAATCTATCGATTTACTTAATGTTGCCTTTGAAAATCCTCGTGCAGAAAAAGCAAAAACACAGACTCCCAAGAAATCCAAGAAAAGAAACCCTAAAAAGAATCAAACAGAAGCAGTAAAAAAAGAGCAAAAGGATGTTCAGGAATCAAAACGATCTATTTACGATACCCCAGATCGTCTCACAGGTAAAGCTGGCGTAGAAGAATTAAGACAAATTGCACCTGATCGAACATGGAATTTTGTTGAAATCAACGTACCTTATCCAGAAGCAATGGAATATCGACAAAGAATTATTGATAGAATGTTTCCATTAGACACTGTTATGGATTTGAGTATTGCCATGGCATTTTGGTTTGCATCTAGAGGTAAAGGTGTTATTCATACTCAAGATCAAGTGGTAGATTATGAAAGCCATGCTCGTGTGCTGATATCTGGACTAGGCGCTGATGAGCAATTGGGTGGTTATTCAAGGCATCGTGAAGCATTTAGACATGGTAGTTGGGAAAGATTAATACAAGAAACTCAATTAGATGTAGATAGAATATCAACTCGAAACTTAGGTCGTGATGATCGCATCATGTCAGATCATGGAAAGGAAGTTCGTTTCCCCTTTTTGAGCACATATGTTGTTGATTGGCTTTGTCAACAACCAATTCAATTGAAAATGGATTTAAGATACAATAGAGGCATTGGAGAAAAAATTTTATTAAGACATGTTGCTCGTGAATTAGGTTTAGTAAATGCTAGTAGAAATTGGAAGAGAGCGATACAATTTGGTGCAAAAACAGCTAAAATGACAGGTGAATCAAGATCTGAAAAGGGACAGCACAAGTTAATCCAAGAATAAATCAACAGCTTGCTTATATTCTGGGTGCACATATTTAGCTAGCTCTTCTTTTGTGAGCCATGCAAAATCAATAATTTCTTTACCATCAGGTTGACATTGCCCACTTAACCAATCTGCTCTGAAAAATGATACCTATAAATATTTATATATATTTATAAATAGCATTAGATTAATAAAGAAAAATTACAATAATATTTCGTTCATGGACACCCTCTACAGAAACTCTAAAGACTCCTTTCATGTTTTTAATGATTTCTTGATCAAACTAGAGCTATGCAATAGTAAACTTTAGCATGTGAGGCACATAAGAATATTGCATAGATTAATATTTGGCATGTGTATCACTGAGTGAGAAATAATGCAAATTGATGTGGATGTCTGAAATGGGATGTAGTATCGCATTGAGAGCAGTTGAATAGAAAAAAATAATATCAAAAAGCACTTTACGTGTTAATGATTACTGAAATAGGTCGCAAAAACCTTATAGTTTGCTTTAAATTCCTGTAAAAAAAAATCCTTTAAAGTTGGCGTATATGGGGTCCATGAAACGAAATCTAATTAAATTATTATTTACTTTGGCTCCAATTGAGTTATCCCATCTGTTGAATTTGGGCGGAAATTTATATTGATATATACCAATTGGCGATTTATCAATGAGCTTTACTTTAAGATCAGAGCCACATTCTTCTCTTAATTCTCGAAGAGCGGCTTCTGATGCAGTTTCACCAGGATCCTGACCACCCTGAGGGAATTGATATGCATGATGTTTTCTGGGTTTCTTGACCAACAAGTAAAGAGTTTCAGTAGATTTACGAAGAGTATCTTTTACATCTGATGTCGAAGGTGCTTTCTCTTTCAAAGGTAAGCGGCGTAATACAATACCAGATACTGCGCGGTAGGCCTCTCCTATTTGCTGCTTGGGTAATTTGCTCATTTTTGTATGGAAAGAAGTTTATGGATGAATGTGTTTTATATATCGCCCTTTTAAACAATGAAAGATGATGGTGGCTTATTGAAACAATTATACATGTTTGCTACTTGATATTCGGTTGTTTTCTTAAACTTTATCATGTCAAAACAAGTGAGAAAGATCAGCAATGGATCAGAAGTGACAAAAGTGGTAGATCCTCAGTCATTATTTCAACAATTTGCACCCGCACTTTATTTTGAAAAGCCAGAGATTTCTCCTAAAAATGGATGGTTTGTTATAGCAGAGCAAATAGTTCCAGTAGCAAGAGATGCATTTTGGGAAACCATTGTAAATTGAGAATGTTTAATATAAATCTTGCGATATGATATAATATTTATATATATATATTTACGCATTTTTTTTTTTTTTTTTTAATTAGAGACGTTGGACATTAGAGCCACAATTTGTTATACCACCCGTTGAAAAAGCAGAAATTAAATCAACAATAGAAACTACAACTGATGATGATCATAGTGGAATATCTGATAAGCCTATTGATACGATTATAAGAGAATTAATTCCAAAACGAAAATCAAAAGATGCTAATTTAAAAGAAAAAATTGAATATTTTGAGAATGGTATATTTTGAAATTGATTTCATGTATGCAAATTTAATATTAACAATTTTCAAATCCTAAGATAAGGAGGCTCGAGTTATTTATGAACCATTAGATTCAGAATTACCCTTTTATTATCCAAAAGTATGAAAAAATAAGATATTGAAAAATGTTGATTATTAATTCTTTTTGATAGGTAAAAGCTTATAGTTTTGTATATAATTCAGGATATGATGAATTATTTGAGCAGTAATAATAATTTAGCATGAAAATTATAAATTTAATTAACCCATTTTATACATGTAGAAATGACAATGATCAAGGTACATTAAGACTTGAAATTATACCATTTGATACTAGCAAGCCATCTGTAACAGATCCAAAAATGGTATAAAACTTAATTTCATAATATCAAATGTTAAACTAACAATTATAATTATGTAGCAATATGCTCTGAAAACTATTTTACATAAATTATTCAAATGGTGTATTCAAAAAAGATTGGGCTATAAGAAAAAAGCCCATCATGACGTCTTGGTGCCAAAAGAAGCTTATCAGTCAATGTATCAATATATAAAATCTAAATATGGCTCTCAACTAGTAGCGTAAGCTTGTTAACTTTCTATGTGTTGCAATACAATTGATTTACATTATTTAATTAGTAATTGGACCGAGAAAACTGACCCCAAAAAATTTGTGTATGAAGATTTAGCTATTGCAACTTATTTACTATGTTTATGGAAAGAAGAGGAAGAAAAAACCAAAAGGTAATTTATTAATTATATATCTAGCTATTATTGTAATCTTAAATTTTTCAATAGAAAGCAAACTTTTATAGATTTAGGCTGTGGAAATGGTTTGCTCACCTTTTTACTATCAAGCGAGGGGTATGAGGGTTATGGCATTGATATTGCAGATCGTAAAATTTGGCCAGCATTAAGTGAAAGTAATGGCAATAAAAAGAACATGTTACGAGGTAAGGAGAACAATATCTATCATTGTTTGATTGCATTGAATAATTCATTTAAACTTTTAGTTGAAGCACTGTATCCAGCTAAAATAACATATCCAAATACTGAGTGGTTAATTGGAAACCATGCAGACGAACTAGTGCCGTGGTAATATATATATATACATATGCATTAATACAACTTTTTGTTTATTGATGTGAAATATAGGATTCCAATTATTGCGTCCAAATCAGGAGATAATTGCAAGTAAGGAGTATCTGTTATGTGGTGTTTGAATATCGTATTAATATTTTGCTTAAAAAAATAGATTTATGGTGATACCCTGTTGTTTCTATGGTCTTGATGGAACACGTTCATTATCACTTCCTTTGTCAGAAACTGTTGGTAAATATAGGGCTTATACAGATTATATTAAAGATATTGCCATCAAAGCTGGATATCATGTCGAAGAAGATTACTTGAGAATCCCTAGCACAAAAAATATCGCTATTATTGGTAGAACTAGACAGAAAAATCAAGATATTGCATTAGCAAAGTCAATTGATATAGCAAGTCAAGCATTTATACCTCGTAAAACAGACCGGGAAAAAGAAGAGGAAAGGCAGGAGTCTTTAAAGAAGCCAAAATTAGAAAAATAAAAGGGAATTGCAACTTAATTAGACAGTAAAAAATGTACCTGGATGTGTACCTGTACTATAGATACTGATTCATAAGGATTTCTTTTTATTTATATATATATATATATATATATATATATCTTTTCTTTTATTTCTTTATTTCTTTTATACATATATTATTTAATCTAATTGTATCATTTTATAATTGAAAAAAAAAAAAAAAGAAAAAAAACCATGAAAGTCGCTTTCTATCATTTAGTTCTATTCGCTTTAATTATATTTCAAACAATCTCTATTGTTCAATCACAATTATTGAATAATGTATCTCATGTTTTACAGGATATTACAGAACCAAAAACTGCTCCTCCGGCTTCTTCATCCTCTGCATCTTCACCTTCATCTTCGTCTTCATCTTCAAAAGATATTTCTCCTCCCTCTCAACCTTCTTCTTCATCTCCTCCATCTCCACCTCCTGCTCAGACATCTAGTTCCCCGCCTACAACTTCACAGCACCAACCTCCTCCTCCTCCTCTATCAACTCAAAGCTCACCTAAAGAAACTCCTGTAGCCCCAACTACATCTCAAAAGCCATCTGTTGATTCAACAACAGAGAAAAACAATACACCACCTGCAACAAGCAATGCTCCTCCATCTACTCCCAATACACCTGAAACTACTTCCAATAAACCAACTACAGATGATAATAATAATAACACACCTGCACCACCTACTCAATCAACATCTACTACATCAGCATCTTCAGGGGGAACAAAATCAAAAACCGGAAAGACTACATCTACTACAGATGATGTATCTAACAGCGTAAATCCTTCTTCTGGTCTTCCTTCTACAACCAATGAAGTAAATCGATCTGTTCCACCTAATCCTTCCAAAAATAATGATTCTGGTGCCAAAACAGGTACCATTGTGGGTGCTGTTGTTGGTAGCATTTGTAAGTTTATTCTCTTTTATATACTCTCCTTTTCTTTATATAAACCAACAAAAACTAACCCTTTTTAACCTCCTTATAAAGTCGGAGTAGCCTTGATTGGAGGTGCATTGACTTGGATTAATCGACATGGTGGATGTGCAAGACGTAATAATAACCGTTCGGCAGATTTTAAAGATTACGGTTTAGCAGATACTGATTTCCCTCATAATCATCAGCCTCATATGCGATCGCCTGGTATGCAAACTGTAAGTCTTGCGGCAAATGGTGCTGCAATTGGTGGTGGAGCAGTAGCAACATCTGCTGCAATGACACCTGCATTAGGTGCTGATTCAGCTTCTCCAACTATCCCACGCTTAAATGAACAAGGCACATTTTACGGTGCTGGTATAGTTGATGATTCTTATAATAGTTCTCAACAACAGTTTATGCCAGTTTATCAGTCTCAGTTGGAAAATAGTGGTACAAATCATACTATTATAGATTATAATAATGTCCCAATGGATTATAGTCAGCAACAACAACAACAACAACAACAACAACAACAACAACAACAACAACAACAACAACAACAACAACAGCCATATTATTACCAACAACCACAGGATACAAATATAGGAGGTAATGGTGGTTATTACGATGAATCTGGTTATTATTACGATGGCAGTACGCAACAGCAACAACAACAGCAATCAATGCCTATAGAAAGTACTACAAATCATAGTTCTAATCCAAGTTATGACATGACTGCACAGTATAATCAACATGGTGCTGCTTATAATTTAGATCAACAACCTACTTATTTAAATACAAATGTTAATGCCAATATAGGAGATCAATATTATAAACCTGATCAGGTTGATGTTAATCCTCATCATCAACGTATGTAAGAAAAAAATAGAATTACTATTGCATATATATTTCTCTATATACATTTTATATAATTTCTTTAATGATTCCATTACATTGTAACACACAAACAAACGCCATATATATCTAAATATATTTTATCATTATAATTATCCTCGCTTCTTCGTATCGTTTTTGTTAACTATTTTCTTTGGACTTTTTATTCGATGCATTTATATAACAAATAGGAGTAAAAATTAATTGATATGATTAGTTTTCTGAAAAGAATATTAGAGAAAAATAACAATTTGCAAATAATTAGTGGAGCAAAGCTGGTATGATTGCCTGTGTAATTTACTGAAAATATAGTTGTATATATATTATAAGGATATTTGTTTAAGCTTGATTTTACAAACACTTACTTCATCTTTATTTTTAAAGTATTATTTGAAAAATTTCTTTATCAATTTTCAGGAGATATATATTCTCTCCTTTAAAGTAAAAATAAGAATAAGTACATCCATAAATTATGCATAAATGTTAGAAACAATTACAAAAAACCAATTTTCAAAATCTGAACGCCCCGCTGATTCTAATAGATAGTTTCATACTATGCACTTTTTGTGATATATTTTAGGCGCTGCTAAATAAATACGAATTGGCCGCATTATGCTACTTATTTCTAAATTTTGCTTATATCTCGCGAACGATTCAGAAATAAGTTAAATTCGCAGCTTTTTCCTTAAAAACTAGGCTCCGCTTTTCATCCCTGCCCAACTTTCTTTTTCACTAAATAACACTAAGAAAAATATAAACCTTAATACACCTGAGGTACACAACTTTAATCCAAAAGCAAGTATCCAGAAATATCCTATTTCTAGCGGATGGTATTATAACTTTTCAGTACTGTATATTTCAGATTTTTATACGTATTACAAAGTTAAAAACAATAACCTCGAGCTCTCATATCTCTACGAAAAATTAAACTGTACTACAACTTCATAACAACAAAAATTACTTGTTTTATAGTTGTTTATAATATGGTTGAGTATAAAAACTCTGGACACTTTTTTTTTCCTCTTTTTGACATATTTGTAGTAAATTTGAGAGTATTTGTTATATTATGTAGAGGCTATTTTTTATCCGTTATAGATCTCGTTGAGCTTTATTAGAAGGTCTAATTAAATTTTTCTGAAAATATTGATTTTTCATAGAGATATCCTTAAAAATGTGTAAAAAAAGAGCATCCTCCACTAGGCAAAAATTCATAATTTACCCGGTAAATTATTTTGGAATTATTTTGTGAATTATGATAATTAACAAAATAATTCCAAAATAATTCCACAATGTGAATTATAAGGAATGATTCCATTAACGTACGTGAATTATATGTGAATTATTAAGTGAATTAAACTCATCTTATTTGAAGTAAGCTTGAGATTCAGTGATCACTTTTGCTTTATTTAGTAATTGCCTTTTAAAAATCAGATGTTGGGACAAAATCCAAAACAAATGAGACATTAGTAGTAGATATTTCTTTGTTTCAGTCAATAAATCATATTATTTTTATACTTAAAATCAGATTCAGGATCAATCAGATATCACATATTATGGGTAAAAACGGTAAAAAAGGAGGGTTTATTAATAAAAATAGATAGCTGAGGTTTATATTACATTAGCAGCATTATT
>JAEPRC010000760.1:0-21323 GCA_016758945.1 Mucor plumbeus
AGATAGGTTGGGATTTTTGCTAGATTTATTAATCTTTTTTATATATCTGTTTTGAAATATTACTCTTTGAGATTGCTTTAAAATTGCAAAAGTTATGAACTAAAAAGTAGATATTGTGGCGATTTTCCAGGCATTTTAAGATGCAGTCCGCATAAAACGGAGTTTGATAATTTAGGCTCTGTAATTCTAGCCTAATATGTAGTAAATTTGTTCTTTGGGGTTTTTTGGTGCAATCTTTAGGGCAATGTTGTAAAAAGTATTCTAACATACACACTCTGACCTCTTGTATGCTCTCAGAGCACATAGATGTGCTCAAATGAGATGGTCCATAGGTTCATAAGGTCATCGATGCGCTCATATGAGATTATCTCAGATATTGACCGAAAAGTTAATCAATGTAAAGTTAAATCAGTCCACTTTTGACATACCATTAAATTGTATTTTCGATATAGATTTACGCAACTTAATCGTACTACAGTCGAACCTCAATTTAAGGACGCCCGTGGTTTCTTTTAAAAAATCCCCTATATCGAGAACCTCCCTTAAATCAAAGTTAAAACACAGATCAACTTTAATTTTAAGAAAGGAATAAAGGCATTTTCAATAATCACACCACATTCTTAATCTATGATGATAATGATGAAATTGACGATATGGGAGAAACAAACGATGTTATTCCTGTAAATGAAGAAAAACTCTACAGTAGCAAGTTTGGGTTATGTTACTTCAAGTTTTGTTGCTACAAATAATGAAGATTTCAAAGTATTTAAAGATATGATAAATTTCTACTTACGATATAAAAAAAAATCGTAATACAATGCAGATACAATCAAATTACATTAAACGGGGTTTTTTTAAAAGATTAAACAACATTTTCAGCATTTACATCTAGTAAAATAATTTTTGCCTAAAACTCTAAAACTGTTCCTTTTTTAATTTTGGGGCTGATAATATTATACTAAAATAAGGGACATGTGGAAAGAAAAAGTTCCGTTAAATATAAATTCGAAATAAGGGATTTTAAGCTGTAAAGTTTGTCCACCAGTCTTTGGTGGATACAAACATCTTTTTTATATCGAGGTTGAAATGTCAAAAGGGTCAATAGAAATAATCTTGCCAAAATATTACACTTTTATTAACGATACATCCAGAGGATGTATTTATATACTTTCATTATAACTAATACTAGATTTAATATCTTAAGGATATGCTGTGGAACAACGTGGAGAACATGATGTAGATCATGTGAATACACTTTAATCTACTATAATACCGATTATAGACTGGAACATTGGATGTGCGACCTTGATATAGATATTGACACAACAGAGGTTTCCGTTATATTGAGGGACCTTATATCGAGGTTTGACTGTATTATGTTTATATTTTTACTCTGATGTAATGATTTGATCCATTACATTCTTACTTCAACCCAATTATTATATAACCAACTCCCAAGCCATATAAATGCCAATAATCTATGCAGACTAAAAAGTGAACATCAGTGGATTTATCTGTTCTTTCTCCCTTTATATATTTATAACCATATTCCAAATAAATATATTTTATCACTCAATTATCATTGATACTTATAACTAATTGTTATATAATCCAATATAATCCAATCATAGGTATTGAATTATTCTTAAAGTTTATAAATAAAAATACAATTTAAAAAGACAATAATGTATCAGCTTTTCCAACTGTATATCAAAACTAAAAGAAGTCTAAAGTTTATTAAGATATAAAAGTATGGGCCTTTTATATCAGTTCATTATTTACTACTGAGAATATAACTATAGAACCAATAGATCAATATGATAAGTATTTATCCATATTGATTTAACAAATTAGGAAAACAATATGTTCAGTGCTTTTCCTAGTTGACATGTTTCAAGTTTAGTATTTGTCTTGTTCTTGTTTAATTTTTTGATGGAAGGTCCATGCCTGGAGATCTAATTATATTAATAGCGCCGCCTATTATTATTGAGTTTGACATGAGTTAATTGTGCTACTGAGCCACATGGAAAAGTAGAATATCCTTAGTTGATACTTCCTTCTGAAGTATTGGTTATACTATGGATTTGCCCAAGCCACAGTCATAGTATCTTGACTATCAGGTAAGGATGTAGATTTGTAGAAGGTGACATGGAATACAACAGGTATTAATCGTATAGTCGTAATAGCAATTACAATTAGTAACACCAACCTCTTCCCCCCAAATCATAGAATCAAAGTCAATTTTATAATTCACATATTATATATCCCAATTGACAACCCCTTGATTTTATAAATTTATTACATCGGACTTGTCCCAGTTGGTTTAGAGCTATTTCTAATATAAAATAATCTACAAAACCACAAGCCTTACTTCAGAAAAGTACGCATTTAATCCTTACGATTTAATCATCAAAGCTATAAATAACATAGTTTTAATTTTAGATACTGTTACAGCTGTAATATATATTTTAAAACTTGCGATCCATTGGGATCAATATTTATTTATTATAAGCTTTTTTCCATTTGGTTTACTTTTCAAGCAGAAAAAAATCGTTTTTTGAATCCCGTGTTAAACTCTTTCAAAATGAGCTATTAGTTAATCAATAAAAATAAACATGCTATTTTTAAATTTACTGTACATCAAATGCAGCTTTAAAATTTAACTTGGACCATTATTTAGATGTATAAAAGTTTTTTAAAAGTACTTGAAACAGCCCATACTAACTAGGTGAATAAAGTGTGCACTCCCACTTCCCTAGGAATGCTGTCGAGCCGAGATTGTGCTAGTAAATTTGGCAGGTAAAACCTGACTCAACAAAAATGTTACATTTTCCTATCCTCACGAAGACTCGAGAAAATTGAAGCTGTATGATTCCGTTGATAAACCTTAAACGTACCTGCCATTGTGATGGAATCTCATTTTGTTGCATATTAGTTGATACATGCCACCTAATACCATAAATTATCACCTTCTACAACCTGGACCAGCATATATGGCAGTAATAGCTTCCGAAATTAATGAATAAACATACTCGTTATGCATAGTCAATGATCTATCAGACTTAGGAATTACTAAGTTACCAATCTAAAACATCTGTCAAACTATGATTTTTAACATGCAAATTACAAAATATTACATTCCATGCATCTATCATCATACTACTATTGAATTATAAAAACATGATTCCGTTATATTCAAACATTATCTATATGCTCATTCTCATTTAATACACTCATCTAATTAGCATATAAACTCTTTCTATAAGCTCACAATAAAATAATATTTTTCATTTGAATAATTTTTACACGTTTACCTTTCGATAAATCTGTCAAAGCTGTATATAACGCAATACGTTATATATCTAGTATTTTTTTTAGAAAAAAATACGTCGGATTTTAACTATTGATCTAAATAATTATAAGCAAATAAATACGAGAATATCGTGGGCTTTTGTTGTTTGAATGAGCTGCTTTATTAGATTGTCAATAGATAATAACAAAGCAAATAATTGTCAGTATTACTTGCTAGAAACTTTTTAAATTTTGAAAATGTGTAAAACTTTGATAGAGCCATTGATAAAGCAAGGTTTTAAGATAGATTATATGCTGGCTTAAATCCAAACTTGAATAGTAAAAATTATACATAGTTTGCTGCAAAATCTCATTACTTGAGCATTTCTAAACCATTGTTGATAAGATGAATAAAAAAATGTGCCTTATCGCCTGTAATTATACTTTATTCAGCAGTATATCTGTTTAACTACATGATATAAGGCTTATATATTGACTATTTACACTCTAGGAAGAGTCTCTTTGTATTTATTCATATTTTGGTATGCTTTACATGTTCAAGTCAAAGAGTTTTACTAAATATTCAGCGCACAATTTAATAAATTTATGAGTTATGATATGTTGAGAATTATATATAAATCTGATACACGTCCATATGTATTTCTTTTTGAAATTCCTTATCAAGACTATTGCCTTTTAAACCCTCAACTCCAGGTATAGGTGTAATGCCCTATGAAGATCATGAAAATGCAATACAGGCTTTAAAAGCAGTTCTTATCATAGAGAATTAAATACACAGCATATTTTAGCGACTAGATAATAATTCAATTTTGCTCAATTTTACTCAATTTTAATGCAACATTCATGAAAAGTTTATTGAGTGATGAAATTTTATTTATTTAGCTATTCTTTCTATGCATGTATATATATATTCTTATGGTGGCTTTATAATGTAACGCTTTTATAGAAGAAAAAAAAATAAGCAAAACAAAACGTATAAAGCAACTAGTAAAATCTGTAAAATTATCTTGATAACATCCTTTAGAATGGAAGTATAATAATGTAATTAATTTGATTTTGAAGAATATCAATATATACAAATGGGTTTGATGTAAAAGGAAGTAAGGTAATATATAAAGTAAGTGTTTAACAAGAACGAGTTATTTTTTTTAGTGAAGGTTTTCATGAAGAAAAGAACATGAATCACCATTACGACAACCATCTGGTGAATTGTAAAAAGTACAAACAGCAGGCATGCGACCATTATTTCGTCCACTTGCACCACCACGATTGTTTCTTCCTCTTGGGCCACGACCTTTGTTCTTCTTTCGTTGTTGTTGAATGTGGTTATCATTCATGTATTCGTTCTTATTATTACGATTCCAATCCTAAATTGGCACGAAATGTTAGTCTAAAATGCAGTAATATAAACTTTGTAAATTTACTTACGTTTTGTTGAAATTGCTGTTTATTAGAGGGGAAATGTTGTTGATAAGGGTGATAGGATTGGGCTGTTTGATAGGCTGGTTGAGGTTGGGCTTGGGTCTGTTGTGGTGTAGTATTACCGTTAACAATATTTCCTGACGCGAGAAAAGATAATTGCTTTAAAGAATTCATGATTCTACAGAACATAAATTATTAGTAAAAATGTTGATATGAAAACAGTTTAACAATGCTCACCCAGGGTTGTTCTTAAGCATACTTTCTACTGTTTGATTGGAAATTGCTGGTTGATTAAACATTCCAGCAGTATTAGGTGGAGTTGTTGGTGAAGCAACGTTTTGAGGAGCTCGAGCAGTAGCTAATGGCTGATTGTAATAATTGGCTGTAGATGAAGTAGGTTGTGCTGCGATGCTTGTAACAGGGTGATTGTATTGCTGATGCTGCTGCTGTTGTTGCTGAGGTATCATGAAAGAAGATTGCTCTTTCATTGCAGCAATGGCAGCAGCAGCAGCATTCAAATTTGCAGCAGTTATCAAATTTGATTGAACAATAGGTACTGCTGAAGAAGAAAGATGAGATGGAGGTGGAGGCGGTGGAGGTGAAGAGGAGGAAGAAATGGTAGTAGCTGGAGTTAATACAGGTAATGATTCTGTATCATCTAAAGGAATAACTGGAACAGAACCATCAGAATTGAAGTTTGGTATCTCATCCGGTTCTGCAGGAGAAGGTGGAATATGTTGTGGACTAGTATAAATAGCAGCCAATGCAAGTTTTTCACGATCATCTTGAGCTAGTGCTTCATTGCTTTGAGTAAAGCTACGAACATTTAAACTTGAATTGGCACTATTCAAATCAAACCGAAGTTCCAACGGTGTATACCAAGCAATTTGTGGAAAATGCATAAACGCATTTTGGCCTTCTTTTACATCTAAATCACGGGCATTACCATATTGATGCTCCACACTTTTTCCATTGGCATCCTACATGGTTGTTATGGGATTAGTAAACAACTGCATAGCCTAATACAGGTATAAATCACACTTACAAAGCTGGTCCACTCCTCGGGATTCTTTTCATACTCTCTAATTTCGAATAAATCATCCTTAAAGCGAACTCTTTTTCTTTTTGAAGAGTCAGCAGCATCAGAACTAGAATTATTGACTACTTCTTTCTTCATTGGACTCAAAGTGGAATTCTTATCTAAAAGAGCGTTTGATTTTACAAGCTTATTTCCAAATCCTTCGAGAATCTTGTCAACGTTATAAATGGGACGAGTATTAGGATATTTTTTAGAATCTCTCAAAGATGATAAAAAGTTAAGATCAGCCATAGCTTTAGGTCTGGTAGGAGGCTCTTTTTGAATTTCAAGTTTAATTTGCTTTTTAACAGGTGATTCAATAGATGAAGGTGGAGACGTAGAGGAAGCTATGGTAAAAAAAAATTAGTGATTAATGAATGAATGTTCCTGAATTTAAATTTTTATGCTTACATCTATCAGGGCTATTACGCTTGCCATTGGCATTTAAGCCTGATTTCTTTTGTAGAACTTTCCACTTTTCAATCAAAGCATTAGTTAACTCAGTAATTTCAGTATTATTCTTTTCAATTGCGCTTTTTTTGATATTTTTAACACAAAACCCCAAAGAGTTTTTGATCAAAACATCCAGGTGAAGCGGTATATGATCCATAATCTAATTTAAACAATTGTCGAGTTAAAGAAAAATGCCCAAAGGATTTTAACATGAAATAGTCTTACCTTCAAAAGAGATTTAATCATATCTTCATTCCAAGAGTTGCAGGCAATATCTGATAATTGCTTCATAACCTTACCAAATTCTTGTGATTCACCAATACTACATATAAATTAGTACAACGTTTATCGTGCATAAACTTACAAAACATACCTGCTTAATACAACACTGTCCAAAGTTTTGAATAAAGGCTCAAATAAATTCAATTTATATTCACTGGTATATTGTAATAAAGCTAAATATTTTTGATAATCATCAACGGATTTAATTCCATGTTCGAATTCCTCTAATGTAGCTACAGAGTTTTCATTTGATGGCATTTCAACTACAAAAGATGCACAAAAAAAAAAAAAAGGTTAATATTCATTTTTGACATGATGTTGGAGTTTATTTTTAAACAAGTTTGCATTTGAACGCATAATATGCGTGCACAAACATGTAAAAAACACACCCCCTATTTCAGTTTCACAATAACATCTCTCCACGCACCTTTTATGTTGGTAACACCTTCATTTATCGGATTTTCTTCTGTTTGTGATTAAAAAATTCAATTTTAATATTTCAATATTTCATAAATAAATCAATATAATATAAAAGAAAAAACAAATCGAAAAAACAAGGTGATTTCAATCTTTTCCACCCCTCCTCCTCTCTCTCTTTCTCTCTTTTTTTTTTCTGCCGCCTGTATGTTTGTTCTTTAATATCGATTTCAATTTAATCAAGTATTTCATTGTATACTGTTCTCCTCCTCTTCCTCTAGTCGATTCATTGTTATTCCAAATAATTGCAATCAAAAACAATCTTGTTTAGTGTCAGTGGTAAAATATGTACATGTACAAATAAAAATTCTTAAAAATTTCAACGATTTACAGTTTTCTTTTTCCAATATAAAAGAGGTACTAGTAAAAAATTTTTTTAAAGAAAAAGAAAAAAGGAATCAAGGAAACATGCGTTTTCTAATGTTTAGAAAAAAAAGGTAAAAAACGAATACAATAATTGATGTACATTCATTTTACCGAGGCAATTGATTCGTTTTCATTTTTTTTTTTCTTTAAAAAACGCTATTTGTTTTTTTTTTCCTTTTATGATTGCTGTCCTTTTTTTTTTTTTTTTTGGGGGAATTTTGCAGTGGTGATTTTTGTGATAATATAATCTTTAAATGATTATATGGATAGTATCAGATATGATGAATATTGAGAGCTTTTTTTTTAAACAGGATACATTGAGAAAAAGAGGAGGGAAAAAAAAAAAGAAGTGTCTAGATATTGCCAATGTTGACAATCTTTTGACTGGGTATCCCGTAGTATTTTTTTCCACCAGATTTTTTGTTTTTTTCGATTTGATTAATATATTGAAAGAAAATATAAGGCTTACCATTCGTGCCACTAGACATTTGTTTTATACGAAAAGTTGATATAGTATTTATATATATGTACAATAGTATTAATGATATAAAAAAAAGTTTGGTACAAAAAAATATCTTTTTATAATTGATAAAACTACAACAAGAAGGTGAAAGAGAAAAAAAAAGAAAAAAAAATTTATAATTCAGTACTTTATAGCAGTCGTTTGCACAGAGTGAGATGACGTCTATTTGATAATATATTAATGCTCAATGGCACTTCTGTGGAATAATACTTATTACAATTTCTTCTCGCCATGTCAACATCTACTACAGACGAAGATCTTGATAAATTCTTCTCTCAGTCAGAAAAACAAGTAGAGATAGAGCGAGTTCTTGCTTGTTTCAAATTAGATCCTTTTGCTATCCTTGAACTACCATACAACAAGCCCGATGCTAAAGCAATCAAGATGGCATATCGTAAAAAGAGTTTAATGATTCATCCTGATAAAGTCAAACATGAACATGCACAAGATGCATTTGCTCTATTGAAAAAGGCCGAATCTGAATTAACTGATGAAACTCGTATCAAATTCCTTTTGACAGTGATTGAAGAGGCTCGTGTGGAAGTATTGCGTGACAATGGATACAAGGTTAAGACAGAGATTAAAGTAAATGCTCCTATCATGACAGAGGACCCCGAAGGAGGGGCTCCTCAACTCAAAGCTTCGTTGGACTCTATTGCTATACTCGATGAGAAAGAATACCCTTATTTACAAACAACTCAAGGTCAGACACAGGTACAGGAAAAAATGAAAGAAATATTGATAGAAATGGAGCTTCGAAAACGTCGTCAAATGAAGAAAGAAATGGAGGCGGAGGGTGCAGAAAAAAGGAAGGCTGAGCAAATGGTCAATGAAAGAAAAAGAAAGGCAGAAGATGCAAAGCAATGGGAAGCTTCTCGAGATACCCGTGTAAGTAGTTGGCGCGATTTTCAAAAGAAAGGCGGCAAAAAGGTCAAAAAGATTAGAAAATCAGGATTGTAAAGAAAAAAAAATACTTGATTTCGGGATGATTATTTTTATAGTTTCAAGAGAATAAAACTGCAAAAATGAGCTTGTTTAGTTGTAATGTATGTTAATGGAAGGGAAAAAAGTGCTTGGTATTCAAATTTTTGTAACAATAGACCGATAAATGAGGTTTTTGATCCTACCTTACAGTTTTTCATTTGTAATCAGAGGGTAAAATGCATGTAGTGTCCATATTTTTAAAAGATTTTTAGGAATCAAAAATAATATTTCAAAGATTGATGATTATATAATTGTGATCTAACAGTACTCAAGACATTTTTCGTATTTTTTATGTTATCAAAAAGACAAATTTTGCATCATTTTACGCATAATTTTATTTAAGAGTTTCATTTTGATTGTTTGTGGCACTCACTCGATTCGTTATGAAACCAGAGCACTAGAATTTTAATACCAAAGCATACTTTTTATATAGAGTAATGAATATAAATAGTTAAATACTCTGATATCGAACTAATATATATAGCTGGCATTGATACACTTGTCAAAAATGCTCAGAAACATACAATTTTAAAGCATTGACTTTGACAGTTTTAGGCGGTTTTAGATGCGCAGAATTGCACTAGACGACTACTCTTGAATTGCAATTGCTTTCTACTACAATATCTAAAAAAAAAAATTGCTCATAAAAAATTATGTCTAATCTAGCTTCAAAGCCCTTACGATCATGCGTCCAAAACAACAAAATTCAGTTCAGGAATTTTTCAGAACAATAACAGAGTTTTTTACTATAGCTTTTATTATTACATAATATACGTATACATGATCCGCGCAATTTAAAATTTTTTGTTAAGCTTTTATATATTCAATTTTTGGAGCTTTGGTTAAAAAACTGAATTTTACATTTTCTCAAAATACTAAATATTTTTAGTGGTACATTCAAGCAAAAGTTATACCATTTAATGCGCAAATAAATTTTAAATATATTTGAATTATTAGTCTAGAGCTGCTTTATATGCATCCTCTCTGTTAATCCAAGGAAATGTGATAAAAAATTCCAAATTAGATTCAAATCCATTTGCCAAGGACAAAAAAACAATACGGGCTTTTAATTTAAAACTTGCAGTAGCAGCACGCCAAAATAGAATGGCTACAACTGAATAAACAGTAAAAACAGCCATCTTTGCAAGCCAAAAGCAATAGAAAGTGCTTTATATGCTAGATGTAGCCTCTGACTTACATTTTATATTCTAAAATTTATTCTCCACTTATTTACAAAGAGTAACGATACTCATATTTTAAGTTCCTCTGCATTGATATGATCTTTCAATTCGAGTTAAATCCCTCTTATGAAATGCTTAAGCCAGTGAAAAAAAAAAATATAAAGCGGTAGACAGAAACTATAAAACTACTTGACAAGTTATCTTAATTTATTAAATAATTGAATTGAAAGAATAAACCTCCTTCAAATCCATAAATCAGACTGAAATTTCTAACACTGAGGTTTAATTATATTTCTTTCTCAACTTTGCTGCACCTGTTCTGCAGCAATACCTTCCTTGTTTGCGCGTCATCAGGCTATATATTAACCTGTATAATATTTGATTGTAACACATAACTCATATAAAGTTCTTATTTCTTTTTTCTTTAACCAACTATTTAATAAAACGGAAAGAAATGCCAGCAACCAACAACGATGAACTTGGGAGACTAGCAAGGTCTATGGAAACAACTTCTGTCAATGATACAAGTGTTTTCGCAAGTGGCATAGAGTTAACCTTTTCAGCAACTTTAGATGATACTGAAAACTTGGAACAATTAGGTCCTGTCATTAAAAATATCACGCAAACAGGCAAACAGGAAGCGTTTTTAGATGCCTTAGATACTTTAATCAGAAAAAAAGATGGGGAAATTGAGCGTATGTGTAATTCTCATTATCAGGTAAAATAGTAAATTGGTTTTTATGGAATCAAAAAAAAAGTATTGAAATACTTGTAGGAATTTGTTCACGCTGTAGACCAACTTTTGAAAGTAAGACAAGGATCAGTAGAGTTGCGTAGAAAATTGGGAGAAGTCAATGAAACTTTACAATCTCGAGGTACTCGATGGGCCCAAAAAGTGAGCAAGCAAAACTTGTTTTTGCATGATATAGAAGTTTTAATTATTCCACTATAGAAACGAGAATTGACTAATGCTAGAAAAGTTCAACAAAATGTAGAGGATGCTATTGAAGCGCTCCAATCTAGTCTGGTTGTTTTGGAATCTGCCAACAAAGTAAATGATTTGTTAGATAGAAAAAAGTATTATACAGCTTTAAAAGTAAGTATAATTTAAGCATCCTGCATCGACTTGTATTAATCGTAAATAAGACGTTAGATGGACTTGAAAACGATCGTTTAGGACAAATTACACAGTACACTTTTGCTAAAATGTTGGCTCAAGGTATACCAGTAATGCAAAGTACTATCAAAAGTACAGTTACTGTTGAATTGAAAGAATGGCTAGCAAGAGTTCGTGAGATTTCTCGAGAAATTGGAAATTTGGCTATGCAACGAATGCAAGAAAGACAAGAGAGATGGCGATCAAAGACAACCGAGAATCCTAAATTAAAGAACCTCCAACATCATCAAGTAAATTCAGCAATTGAAATGGTTGTAAATGAAGGATTAGAAAGTAAGTATTGATTAACTTTAGTAAGTGCTTTAATACTGACTAGATTATTAGCCAGTATTTTGGATGAAGTCAATATTGATTTTGAACCTCTTTATCGCTGCATTCATGTGTATGAAACATTGGGTAAAAGAAACGAATTTAAGACATCTTATTCAGAAGACAGAAGAGTAAGTTTGCCTATTATAAAATCAACAGCAAGCCAACCTAACATTCAATACTATCCAGGCACAAGCAAATTTAGCTTTATCCACGCCAATTAACTTGCGTGATGGCAATTTAACAACATTTGATTTCTTACTTCAAGATATTGTTGGATTTTTCATTATTGAGCATATGATTTTACATAATACAACCGAATTCAGAAGCCAGGCAGAAGTAGATGGTTTATGGGAAATGGTTACAGGCAAAGTTATTTTGGTAGTTTCTGAAAGTTTGAAAGGATGTAGCGACCCTGAATTGTTCCTGAGAATCAAATTTTCGTTACTGATATTCATTCAAACATTGGAAGGATTTGATTATTCTGTAAAACCATTACAAGAGACATTATTAACACTATTCCAACGTTATTCTGAATTGCTGATTAATCAATACAGCGAAGTCTTTGAAAAAATTGTACAAGAAGATGAATGTATGCCAATGACTGTAGAAAATGATGATGAATTAAAGGAAGTAATGCAATATACCCGATTCCGACCTGATCGTGAATTTATAAAGAAATATGGGTAAATGTTATGGAGATTGTGATAGTGGAAAACATTATATTCTAACACACTAGCACTAGATTCCCTCTTCGTTTACCATTTTCCAAAGTATTCCCTACTTGTTGTCGAGATGTTAGCTTCTTTGTGCATCAATTTTATCAATTTGCAGAAGGATTTAGTCAGACACATGGTGAAATGGACGATATTCTCAAAAAAGCAGTGGACAGTTTGCTGATTAAAAAAGTCAATGCAATTTTACTAAAGAAATTACAATCAACCAATTTATCACAGATTGTACAAATTATTATCAACATTGAATACTTTGAATCAACATGTCCAGATTTCGAAATGTTATTAATGGAAACTCGTTCTTTCCATCGTTCAGGACATATTCATCTCAAGGCTACTTCTACATTTAAAGATACTCGTCGAAAAGCTGAAAAACGTATTTTT
This sequence comes from Mucor plumbeus, assembly GCA_016758945.1. Lineage (NCBI taxonomy): Eukaryota > Fungi > Mucoromycota > Mucoromycetes > Mucorales > Mucoraceae > Mucor > Mucor plumbeus. The sequence continues at coordinate 12,683 of JAEPRC010000760.1, forward strand.
GAATTGGTTAATTCCAAATTGGATGAATTTTTGGAATTGTTTGAATACGATTGGGAATCTGAAGAGATTCAAAAGCAACCTAGTCCAAGTTTGCAAGATTTAGTTACCTTCTTGACCAATGTAACTAATGCTGCTTTGCTAAATTTACCAGAAACTATTAAGAGTTTACTATATTTTGATGCCTTGGAACATTTGAGTCAATCCATGAAGAATTTATTGTTGAATCCAGATCAACGTATCATGACAGAAATTGCACTGAGTAACTTTGATACAGATGTGCGATTTGTAGAAGATTTTGTGCAAAATTTGGGTGATCCGACTGTCATGGACACATTTGTAGAATTGCGACAATTACTTGATCTCGCTATTTTATCAGACAACCCTGAAGAATATTTGACACCTCAAGTTAGAAACAGAAAATACAACCGCTTGAATAGTCGAGATGTCATTGTATTATTTGAAAAGTAAGTAAATTGTTATTTATCATGTGATTTTAGATATTAAAACAATCTCAGGGTTTTGCGTACACCGTTACCAATGCATACAATACTCAGTCAAAAAGAAAGAATGAGACGTAAAGCAATGGAAAATGTAGCCAGGTAAGGTCAAATATAATATTATATAAAAATAGCAACTAATTAGCATTTACCACATAGAGTATTAAGATCAGTTCATATTGGAGGTTCACGATAAATAAAATTCTTTTTATTACAACTTTTCTTTTAACTTTTCTAAAGCTGTAATTGCTCTATCAATACCCATGATTCCTGCTCTTTCAAATCTAATTTTTGCATCCTGTAATCTACCAACAGCCTCATAAACGCAAGCAAGATTATACTGAACTTCACCATCTAATGGGTTGAAATTAGAAGCTTGCTCTAAATGCTTAATAGCATTAGTTGTATCTTTTAACATCAAATAACCAGATGCAATGTTGGTATGAGCATCTGCTGAGTTGGGGGTGTATTCTAATGAACGTTCAAATGATTTGATAGCATCCTTATGCTTGCCTATAAAATTGACTGTTAGATAAACATACGTGAGATTTAATTTATTTCTCAATTACCCATTTGGAAATAGCAAACACCAATGTTGAAATAGCCAGCACCACTGGGAGCAACTCGAACACTTTTGTGGAAGCTATTCATAGCCTATATAAAGAATTTAATAATAACTTAAGGGGTACTAAATAGTGTATATTATTACCATATCAAGTGAACCCTTGTTTAAGTAATCAGCACCAATTTTAATTTGTTCTTCAGCATCAGAAATTCTATCAAACTTGGGAGAATTGACCGAGAAAGCTAAATTATGTATTGTTTAGGTCAATATGCGTTTAGCTTCAAACGAACATTAATAACCTACATCTGTTTGATAAATATTGAACTGAGGGTTTAATAACAGTACGCTTCAAAGGAGCACTTGTACGGATTATAGGTCTAGATAAAATTGCCCTTCTTAAAATGTTTGACATAATAGTGTTGTTTTGAAAAAGAGAGAAAACTGGGGTAAAATCGCACAGAATATTGCACTAAAAAATTTGTTGCAGGTATCAATTTTGCAGTGATTGAGTTTGATTTTGAATATATTATTATGATTGGCTGAATCAATGCTTACTCTGACACCTGTCAATAATCATTTTGTAACAAACTACTACAACGAAATACTATAGAATTTATTCTCAATTATTTCAGACCCATAAAAATTAATGTTTTTTTTATATGATAATAACTCTGTTATATATATATATATATAATGCTAATAGTCAAATGCCAAGAGGGAATATCGGATATTGTACATATATCTGAGCTTTAAGGTTAAATGGCAATAAACCCTTGAATGGCCAAAGAAAAATCGAAAACCTTCAAAGAAAGATTACCGAATTTGACTCTTAATTATGAAACCCAAAATCTTTTTTTAAAATATATTTAGTAATATTGCAGACTCAAATTACTTCTTCTCCTTTCTCTACATTTAGACCAATTCACTCTTTTAAAAAAATAAGTGTCTGTGCGTTTTCTTTTTTCTTTTGTTGAATGGAAGCTATCATAAATAAAGTTGAAAAGCTTGAAATTGATACAAAATCAATTCCATCAAATTGCACCAAATGGGTGGGGAGCGAGGAACCAACAAAGGATCAATTGGTTCCTATTCCAATTGATTTCAAAAGACCACATCAACAGGAATTTAATTTTCCAGCATCTCCCATTAAGCAACATAAAAGATCGATGAGTGCAAATTATGATTATATTACAGGAAATACATCTCCTTCACACAGTCAATCTTCCCCAGATTTGAAGCTTCACAAGTACTCTTCTCAAAATAAGAAGAGATGGTTTCAGCTACCTCGTATGACTTTGAAGAGGCAACAATCAACACCACCCAGAAGAGGTATTGGAGGACTCAAAGCCGGCTTAGTGGAACCTCCAGAACCACCGCCACAGCTCCTCTTTAACTTAGATTGGTCAACAAGTTTGAAAAGTTCTTCAACATTATGGGAAAATGATGTCAATCATTCAGCAAGTACTCCTGTTACACCAGTCGCAAGTAGAAGAAGTTCTAGTATTTATTTTGATACATTTATACCTGAAGAGTATAACAATCGTCATAAGAAATCATTATCTTTTTCATCTGCATCTACTATTGTTCCTGAGAAGAAAGATACTATCCAATTGGATCATGACATTTTGGCTGTACGAAGATTAAGTTGTCTAGCTTATGATCAAAAATTCGATGTGACAAGTAACACACCATCGAAATCAGAATGTTGTAATACAAGCACAAAATTATTTTCTGCTATTTCAACAGAAAACATGTCACCATTACAAACATCTCCATCATCATCAACATCAACATCAGCATCATCTTTATCATCCTCATCAACCCCACCACCATCACCATCTATATTAAAAAACAACGCTGATTACAGGATTCTTTTGTCTAATGTATATACACCAGATACCAACGAGCTTGTGATAAATTTTAGAAATATTCAACCGAGAACAGTGAAACTTAAACGTAGAAACAATTGGAAGTCTGAACAAAAGGCATTACATGAATGGCAAACTCAGTTAATTTCAAGGTTAAATCATTCGCTCTCCGTCCAACACCGAGACAACACTATTGTAAGTATTGATTAAAACCAAATTCATTAATGCATAATTAATCTGGTTTTCAGTCCCCAGAGAAGAAGGCTAGATATTTTCTAACCAGACGCTTCATACTTCAAGAATTTTATACAACTGAAATCACATTTTGGAATCAACTAAACTATACAAAAGTGGTAAATGCAATACAATGCATAGTTATTGATAGAACATTTACTTATTGATATATCATTTAGATGTTTTGCGATCCATTGAAATTAGCGCTAGAAAGAGGAAGCATTTCAGCTCGTCCTAATGATATGGATGGGTTTGCAAACTTGCCAGATCTCATGTCGTTTTCATCAACACTGATTCATCGATTAAGGCAGTTTCAAGTAGATAAAATCATTTGTAAAGATGCTATTAATGATCCAAATTGTCAAATTGATGATATGAGTATTGGACTTGTTTTGCGTGATATGACTAAATTTATGATGACATTTTTAAGATGTGCTTTAGATTATAAAAGCAACAAAAAGCTATTAGATCAAAAAAAGAGTAACAAAGGATATGCACTGTATAATGAAAAATTGACATTGAAGAAGGAAACAAGGCAGTTTACACTTGGTGATTATTTAATTATTCCAATTCAACGGGTTACTCGGTATGGTCTTTTACTAGCAGGTATAAAATACTATAGTTAATTGTAGAATGACCATATATACTAATGAGTTATCAATATGTAGATCTCGAAAAGCATACTGAATCATCACATCCTGATTACAAAAATATCAAAATCGCATTGTGTATAATACAAAGTTTAGCATCTGCTATGAATTCCGCTCAAAATTAATTTTGTTTAAAATGATTGATACATTATTCACTTCTCTCATATACTTCTCTCATATGTCTCTACTATATACTTTTGCATTTAATAAATAATGATAATACATCCTCAATAGTATGAATTTCGACAGATTAGTAAGGTTGGGATATCACACAGTATATGCATACATAAATGTGTGTACGAAAAGATATTTTACATTGTTACATATTTCATATTTAGTAAATTAAATGGAAGACATACATGTAAAAGCATGCTTTACTGCACTCATCGACATGGCGGTAAGAATGAGTTGTATATTACTTCAATTCGAGACAGTGCTCTCCAAAAAACCATGCTCGTCAGCAACTTCACACCAGATACTTGTAAAGCCCAGGACCTCAAAAAAATTTCTTAGCTTGCATAATGGCTAGTGATGGTGTTAATCCTTACTTCCCTACATAATTTTTCTTCATTACTATAGTAGTTTTTTTTTTTTTTTTTTTTTGAAAAAATGAATTTAATAATATTTGAGTACAACTCTTTTATGTATGAAAGAACATTCTTGTCAATTTTGGTAGTTTTCATTGCCGTATATTCTAGTTTTAGAAATTTAACGCTATAATTCTATAATCAATGGGATGCCAAAATGTTAATTCTGGATACTGTTCAAATTGCAGCTGTATTATATGCGAATTTTAAAGATTTCAACCCATTTGAATTAATAATAATTAATCACAAGCATTTTTTCATTTGATTTATTTTTGTTTATCAGGAAAAAAGGTATTTTTTTCAAAACATCTGCTAATCTCTTTCAAAAACAGCTGCTACCCTATGAAACTAAGATGCGTTATTTGTATATTTATTGATCATTAAGAGCAATTATAAAATTTGATTAAAACCCATAATTTGATTTTCTGGAAATTTAAGAAAAGAATCTAAACGGACCATAAATAATTACCAAAATAAGTGGGTATTTTTATTTTACCATTTTCGCAACAGTTTTAGATGTTTAGAACTTAATAATAATATGAAAAACCTTAAATGTACGCAAAATTTAACAAAAAATTATTTGGATCCATATTCAGCGAGATCTGGTGCGCTTGTTAATATTAGTAGGTGAGTAAAAAATGTGAATAGTAGTAGGTGGCCGACCTATTGTTCAATCTTACCAAATGCACAATAGTACATCATGGAAATTAATACTCGGAGCATGTAGCATGGATTTATCGTCAAATATAACACCGAATTTTTGTGAAATTAGGACTTCCCTGGCTCATATTAATAAGAAAAAAATGAAATTTACATCGATTTCAATAAAAATGCGTAGTAAATACAAACTGGTGTCTTACTTAACTCAACTCGCAATGCACATAAGTCATAAAGAATTGTATTTGAAATTCTTTTGAAATCAGTTTATAACTGTTTAATGCTGCAGATAAAGTTACTAGAAATTAAAAGCTAAAATTAGAGATATTTATTGGTATACTGAAGTTATCAAAAAAGATCATTTCTAAGTAAGGGTATTTATATGTTTTGAAAGTGTAGATATAGTGTCTACAATTCATATGTAAAAATTATTCTATAATCTTGAAAAGCTTGTTAATTCCAACAAGTTGCTATAACAGATTGACCAAACTAGTTCTAGTAGCATTATATCAAGTTAATTATCCAGAATATTCTTCATGTTTGTCTAAATTTAGGGAGTGAATATTTTTCAAAAATGGAATGGCAAAACTCAAATTTCAAAAACAAAATTAGTGATTGACTCCATCTAAAGACTTCAGGCTATACACTATGACTTCCTGTATGCTCTCAGAGCAGATGGATGTGCTCTATTGAGACCGTCAATAAGCTCACAGAATTATGGATGCGCCTATATGAGAGCATCTCAGATATTTACTGAAAATTTAATTAATAAAAACTTAGAAAATAGTATTTTCAAATATAAAATCCTTTCACTTGGTTACTTACAAGCTTTTTTAAATTCGAAGCATCATTATGTATATCAAGTACCAAGTATCTCGAAGGATATACGTATTCAAAGTTTCCAAATTTTTAGAGCTTCAAATCTGATACTGCCAAAAGCACATTGATGTTTTGTAAAAAGAACATTTATTTGTATTTTACTTAAATTTGGTGTTCAAATGTTCCACTATACACTACTATAATTTCTTGGTGAATATACCTGCTGTCGGTTTTTTGCCTATTATTTATGTTAAATATCAACTCAATTCCATAGTGAATCTGACATCCAAATGGAATTGAAATAGTATAAATACTTTTAGAAACCAGGACCTAATGGCTCCTGGCTTCCTTTTTAACTTAATAATAAAGACCCTACGTTCTCCGTGATATAATCACTTGTAGTCTTCTTTATTTTATTGTATTGGAAATAATCGTTATTTACTTATAACTCTCACCTGCGAACAGAACTAAAAATTGAATGCAGAAAAGTTGTTCATATTATCGTATAAAGTATAAATTACTACGACGGCCAGATTTTGCTGTTTATTGTTGGGAGAATAAGCAGCACGTGCATGTTTAATGCTTTTATTGTCAGTCTAAATTTCTCCTCAGCGTATATAGATAGTTAAATGTTTCTCAATGAATAAGGAAAATAAAAAAAAATAGGGTTTAATACTTTTTTGGCATATCTCAGATACTAGGAAAATACAATATTTCTCAGGTTACTCTAAGAACTCTCTGATATTCATACAAAAATGAAGATATGAATTTCTTATGTTTTCCTTTACTTAAGCTTTCCCCAATATTTACATACCTATCTTTTCTTCTATGGTGTTCAACGTTTACTCACTATACACAATTATAAGCTGTATTGTTTGAAAGTGCTAAATGCCATCTTTACAGTGTATGTATAGCACAAATACGTGTCATAAAAATTTCAGCAGTCTAATCAGTTTAACTACAATTTTGCAGAATACCAATACAGTTTTTCCCTCAAAGTAGTAGCCGTAAAATAAACGTATACAGACGATACGTAAGCTATATATTTGACTGTTAGATTCCAGGTTGAACTTTTAAGCTCTTGTCAAAAAAGTGCCATAAGAAAACAACATTAAAATCAACTACTACACGAAGATTTCAACTAGTAAAGCCGCAACCACTGAAGTTTCCTATGTGGAGTACCTAACACTTGATGCCCCTATTGACGCATATACTGAGTATATGGACTAAATAATAAACAGCTTATTTTTTAATCCAATATTTTGGGTTTTGCTAGCAATTTATTTAGAAAATGCAAAAAAAAAATACAAACATTTCAGGTTTATATCTATAAAACTACAACTATTTATGGTTCTTATAAAAATAATTTATTGCTAGATAAGCCTTGTGAAGCATAAATTTTATACTTATCAATTTTATGTTTATTGGCTTGATATTTTTCCATCCAAAGTCTTGGCTTTAATGTATTACTGTATGATAATTGAGTGTTTCCAATTTCTCGTATATTACAGTAGTACATATTTACAAAATAAATATAATTAAGGATATAAACGAAAGAATTTATATAAAATTTTATTGATAATTTAAAAGTAGAACCTGAAACTAACAATCATATGTAGTCTGCTTCATATTTGAATAAACTACTAAACTATTTACTCGTTTAGTCGTAGTTTTAGGAAGTTTTTATAATAGCTTAAAACCTATACAATTATTTAAAATTGAACTACAATTGTATACAGACCTCTTCATGCTAATGTTTAGTACAACGAATCGTTATAAAATATGTGATTTCATCATTTTGGAGCACAAAATCGTATCCAAACATTTGATTTTAGTCATAATTCTTATAATTTAAGTAGTTACATAAGGGTCTTTAAAAAAGTTTGAGTTGAAAAAATAAACGATTTTTATTGGCTAAAACTGCTATAAACACCACAAAAACAAAAAAACAAAAAAACAGGGATTCCCCCTGTTTTTTCAAAAACAGCGGAGTTTGAAATGCGATTTCCCTGTAAACGAGAAACCATGTTCCAGACTCCGTAAAACCAAAGTATTATGGGCCTACCCCCTCCCTTGGTGGACAATGATGAGCCTCAATAACTGCTAGGTAAGGCTCGCAAGTAATTGAGTAAGAGGTACAGCCTATCTGATCTCCTGTGCTCTGGTTAAATCAGTGATGTCAAGCGTCTGTGATAGGCACTTTCACTTGACATAAAACATACAAAATAGAAAAAAGAACAATTAGTAAAGAATTTATACGTATTTTTTTTTTTTTTTTTTGCTTACCTTGATCAGTTAAAAGATAGAAGAGAAGAGAAAAGAAAAGAAAAGAAAAAAAAAGATGTAAGAAAATAGAACAATTAGTTAGTTAATTGTAATGTATTATTTGTTATTGTTATTATTTTGCTTACCTTAATTGCTATAAAAAAAAGCAGAAAGAAAAAAAAAAGGAAAAAAAAAGGATTTTTTAGTTTTTGAAAATTAGATGACGTTCTAACTCTTAGAACCAATCAAATTTTTCTTTTTTTTACATTTTTGGATGATGGCAACTCTAACTTCCAATGAAATGGAAGCCCAAAAATATGCGTACAAAGAGAAATAGCAAAAATAGCAAAAATATACAAAAATACATGAAAAGCGTAGAAAGTGGAATATAGTAAAGCAACTAATAAAGCAACACGAAATGGAAAGCAACCCGTCCAATTTTTATATTAAATTGCCCTTTTAATGAAAATTATAACGAATACTCTGTTTTTAATCAAAC
>JAEPRC010000761.1:0-21316 GCA_016758945.1 Mucor plumbeus
GAAATCCAAAATTTTCTGATGATGAAAAAATTGGATAAAAACGATCCTAAATTTTTAAAATGCAAAATTGACAGCAAACATGTATAGCAACCTGGCTAACTTTATTAAGTAACCTCAACATAAAATTTAATTCTGTATCTAATGGTATATTTATTCAAAACACGTATTACCAAAAATTTTGTAAAAAAAGCAAAAACATAAAAATCAGTTTTTAGTGATTTTAAAAATACTTTTATAGTTAAATTTTAAATTTAGTGTTACAGACAAATAACGCAAAAAAATACCTATTATTTGAGGCATTATTTGTTTCTCTAGCTTTATTTTTTATAGAGTTATTAGCTTTCTTCGAAAAAGTCAAATTTTGGACGAGGGTATACAAGGAGAAATTGATGTTTTTTTCGAGATTAATTTTATAATAAAATATGATAAAACTAAATAATAGAACCATTTTTGGCTAATAAAGTATATGTTTAAATGGTTGCTATCTCGAGTTACAGTCCATCGAAATTGCAATTTTGTAAGCTTTTAAGGGAAATAACGTTATAAATTATGTATGGGCTTAATTCGATTTCTTACTAGATTTATTTCCCATTTTTGTATCTCTGTTTTAAAATATTACTCTTTGAGATTACTGCAAAATTGTGAGAGTCATCAACGGAAAACTAGATTTTGTAGCAGTTCTTGCTGTATTTTAAGGTACAATGTGCATAAAACGGAGTTTGATAATTCAGGTCCCGTAATTCGAGCCTGATATGTAGTAAATTTGTTCTTTGAAGGGGTTTTCTGTTTCAATCTTTAGGGCAACGTTGTAAAAAGTATTCCAACATATACACTCTGACCTCCTGTATGCTCTCAGAGCACATGGATGTGCTCAAATGGGATGGTCAATAGCACTACGGGAAAAAACGCAAAAATGGCAATTTTAAAATTTGCAGTTATTTATTTCTTTACAAAAAATTATTATAAAGTTATACCTTTCCAATAACATCTTCACGTAAAACAGTTTCTACAGCGATTGTCATAGTAGTTTTTTCAGAAACGATGTAGTTTATATCTCATTTCACACCTTTTTTCCCGTGGTGTAGGCTTATAAGGTCATCAATGCGCTCATGATATAAGAGTATCTCAGATATTGACCGAAAAGTTAATCAATGTAAAGTTAAATCAATCCATTTTTGACATGCCATTAAATTATATTTTTGATATAGATTTACGGAACTTAATCGTACTACAGTCGAACCTCAATTTAAGGGCGCCCGTGGTTTCTTTTTATATCGAGAGCCTCCCTTAAATCAATTTTAAAACACAGATCAACTTTAATTTTAAGAAAGGAATGAACGAAGGCAGTCTTAGGTAATCACACCACATCCTTAATCCATGATGGTAATGATGAAATTGACGATATTATGGAAGAATCAGAAGATGTTATTCCTGTAAATGAAGAAAATTCTAGCAAGTTTAGGTTAGGTTACTTTAAACTTTGTTGCTACAAATAATGAATATTTCAAAATACTTAAAGATATGGTAGATTTCTACTAACGATATAAAAAACTCCTAATACAATGCAAATGCAATCAAATTACATTAAATGTTGTATTCCACCAAGTATCATACCTTATCGCCTTCTATAACCAATCAATAGATTATACAATCCATTGATTACTATTTAGAATATGAAAGAACAAGTCTAGAATCGGATATAAGAAACGCCTAGTTTATTATTTCTCAATCAATTAACCGAAAGGCTCGGACCACTCAAATCATGACACCATACTCTTTAACCTCAGCGGTTAATCATTCAAGTAGCTGTCAAGATATATCAAATCACAATCCAGGCACAACAAGCGCAGCATTGAAACAAGGCAATTCACAAGCTCTACAATCACGGCTTAATTATGATTGATTAACATCAATCCATAAATTACTCTCAAACAGATCTAATAGTTCAATGCCGCTCTTAATTCTTAATTGTATCTCAGGAACTCAACACTAAATCATTATAAAAGGCAATACTTTTATATCTAAATAAACCTTATCTTGTTTTTATTGTGCAGTTGAAGAACTGATTAATTACACATTCTCTTTTATTGTACTCTTTTTTAAATATATTATCGCAAATCCGATCTTATATAACACAACTCATTATTGTAAATTGAAGCAGGGTAGTAAAATAGTTTTGTTCAATTCAAATACTTTAATTGGATTTACAAAAGTTTTTTGCGTATTTAATGAAGAACAAGAAATTACATTATTTATTAAATTCAAGGAGAACAAATTCATTGAACATCTCGTTATTTGTGGTTTTTATCATTTTAATCATGCAATATGCTGCATGGCAACGGTGAATTTCATTAAATTCACACAACTGTTTCATTTTATAGCATTTTTCTTTATTTTTATTAAATTATTTAGTACATATTTTCAGCTTGGAGATTAGCATAATCTCCTGGTGCAACACGTAGAAAACTAGCAACAAAAAAACCATATCTCAAGGAATTTTGATCCTAATAATTTCCAATTTTACGTAATAGTAGGTACAGATCTTTAATTTAACGTAATAATAATAAAGAGTGGTGGTAACTTCCACAAGCTACTGTGTGTCAATGAAATTATCGCAAAAGTATACCTATACTTTTCTGCATACTCTTGTCAAAAACAATCAAAATACGATCATCTCTATCAATACTGATTTAAACGAGCCCAGATTTTACACGTATTTAGGGCTATATGTGCTAAATAAGTTATTAAAATTTTAGCTTCAATGGGTTATTGCGCATTTGGTAAGTGCAAACAAAAGATGGTTACCTGCTTATTCACATCTACCAGGGTTAGTAAACGCACCAGTTCACGTTGAATACAGATCCAAATAATCTCCTATTTCAATAGTAGGTATGTCTGGAGTTGGTTTACAGAATTGCAATTACTTCCGCCTTCCCAAGTTAATGTGGAAACTAAATGTAATAACGTATCATTACGCCACCAAAGTGCTAGACACCTTGTGAATTTTATAATTTCGAGATATATTATGACGTAGAATGGATATAATACTGCTTGTATAGTTGGTTGAAAGAATTTGTTGCTTGGTAAATATTATATTCCTAGACATAAAGAATGTAAGAAGTTTTAAAGCATATTTAAAATTAATGCAAATTTTATTATTAGAATCATGCTATGATTTGGTGCATTATAGTTCCAAGATTTTTCAAAACCGGTAAAGATATATTGATAATTGGAAAGCAAAAATTCTTGCGATACTTATCGATATGGGATATGACGAAGGTAATAATGTTGAATAATGGTAGTACATAAGGCTGCTTATCAAAAAAAAAGTATAAGTTTGAAAAATTATCTGCTAATGTGGGTACATAGAATTTGGGGATCATATATCAAAATATTGCACAAATAAAATAATCAAATTATATATTAAATAGTAAACGTATAACACGTTCTATATTAAGGGACGATTATTCAAAAACAAATCAATGAAAAGCGTCAGGGTAGCTTATTGGCTTTCTATTTTGTAATAATTTATCAAAAAAGTAGATGTGTATTAAAGCAAAGTTTCAAAAATATGATACATAAATTCTGAATCTTTGGAAACTAACTTTCAGCAATTAGAATTTCTTTTATTTAAAAGCATATAAATAAATAAATTTGTTTTAGATTTGAGCATTTTGAAAAGCATGAAATAAAAAAGTAGGTAACTCGCTCTTGTAGTTAAAAAAGCAACCCCTTTGAGATTTTATTTCCCGCGACTACTGTATTTATACAGAAATGGATATCATCCATACAAACAAAGCAAGTGTTACTGTTATTCATTTGGCATTTGTAAACAAAGTAATGCATTTGCAGATCAAACAAATTGACGGATCGAATTTAATATTTACTGCGAGAAAAAGTAAATAAACCTGTATCTTCTTTAAGATCCCATGATATCAAATCGATCTTAATTTGGGGTTTCTCTTTTCTTTTCTTCGTCTGCTGAGAGGGTCATCATTACGACTACATCATCTTTTAATTGTCCGCATAAAGATAGCTACACTTACCTTTCACACACACAAAAGATACAGTTGAAAATAAATATCGTATATTATTGGTATTCTTTAGAATTTATTTTTCTCTTTTTCTTTCATACACAATATATACAAAAAACTATGAAATTGCTGACTTTAGCTCTTGTATTTGGTGCCGTTCTTGGCTTGACTCAAGCTAGTTATTTACCTGAATTTCTTATCCAAGATAACAATGTTGGCTCTATATTACAAGATTCTACAAAATTGATAACCAACTGTGGTGATGCAAACGATATCCTGACGTAAGTAAACATGTGTATATGGAAAAAAAGGATTATTATTAATTCTATATGACAGCATTGATTATGTTGCTCTTTCACCCGATCCTCCCGTTAAAGGTGAAGATCTTCAAATCGATTTTAAGGGTTATTTATCTGAGACTGTACCCAACGGTACAGTTGTGGAAATTATTGTTAAGTACGGTGTAGTTAGATTAATCCAAAAGAAGTTCGATTTCTGTGATAAAATCCAAGAAGTAGACGAAAAGTGTCCCATTCCTGAAGGTGATTTAACCTTTAACAAAGTTGTTGCATTACCCAAGGAAATTCCTCCTGGAAAATATACTGTACATGCCGAAATTATTACACCTGAAAAGAAGCGTGTTGCCTGTCTTATTGGACAAACCATCTTCCCTCGTAATTAAAAATAAACACTGTATAGTAGTATATGCAGCATTGGATCTCTTTCTTTTTTATTATTGTTATTATTGTTATTATTATTATAGTTTGAAAATGTGGATATATGTAGAATATGTTAATAAGTAATTTACATTGTAATTTTTTGTTTAAGGTTCAGATACTTTGGCTGTATATTTGTCAAGTAATGATTTGTACTCTGATCCAAATCTTTGCTTGAGCAGTTCTGCTTCTCTTTCATATTCATTCAGAAGTTCTTGAGATACATTTGTAGCACCATTTATTTTTGCAGGATTTTTCTTGATAATTTCATAAATAGGAAAAATATCCTGTTGCTACATATATACATATATATACATATATATACATAAATAAGTAAAAAAAAGAAGAAGATATATTTGACAATGAAATACCTGACGAATAGCTTGAAACTCTTCAGTATCAGAACTTATATCCATATCTTCAACATCTTCTTGTGTCTGTACCTTAAAACTTGCCAAATGATATGACAGAGGTAACTTTTCAATCGATCTAAACTGATAAACAGATTTGCTGGGTAAATTTAACCATCCACTAACATGATTAGCAACTCGAGATGTTAGTTGTTGAAATGTATATTGGTTGTAAGATGGCCACTCGTTTTTATTTTGAAGCAACTCTTTGAACCCCTCTATCTCTACAATTTCAGGATATTGTATTTGATGTTGATTCATGAAATCAAACAATCTTTGTTCTACCGACCCCAGTGTAATCATCCAGGCAACAGGAGTTTCAGGTGCTGCCTGCATTTTTTTGATAGTTTTACTGTCAACTGTTGCACCTAAACTTATGACAAAATCAACGGGCTTAAACCTTCGCTGTGAAGATTCCAATGCATCTACAGGTTTTGTTTCAACACATACACCATAATCTGCCTCCCATACAGTTAATATATTAGAGAATCGATCACATTTTAATCCCATTTGCTTTGCTGTATCAGACAATAAACATTCTTCATTAAAATGTGCAGTTACAAACGCTAATGTCAAATCACGATCTTGTAAATTAGTCAAAAGATTCTTAAAAAACAATCCTTTTCCTGATTCCGTTATATCATTATTAACAGGTAAGCTAAGCACATCTAATGAATGCTGAAAGTCAACTTTGTAGAACCGAATATCTTTGCTCAAGTCTTTGTCGCATTCGCTTTGTTGTGTGGGAGTCGCAAAAATAGGGATAATATTTTCAGGATAAGCGTAAATCTTTGGGCCTGCATTTTCAGAGAATATGTTACTGTCTATCAATGAAGCATCATAAAGATTAGCAAATAATGTAGTTGCAGTAGGTTTTGTGCTTGGTGGAATAATAATTTGGGTTTCACTACTTGCTGTAAGTGATTTTGACGTTAAATCTATTGTATTTCTTTGAAATTGAACATGTTCCATAGCTGTTTGTGTCGTACCATTTTTTACTACAGGTTCAGTAGTTGATGCACCAATTGAAGTGCTATCCTTCTCTGATATAATATTTAATGATTGTTTGTTTTCTAACTTCTGCCTTCTTTGTCGGTATTCAGATATATTCAATCGTATAGTTGGAAACTCTGTTGGCAACACTATTGTATCCGTATCTGATTCATCCAAAAAATCGATATGTCCAAAAGGCTCTAATACAATTTGGTCTTCGTTTATAACTGAAACCTCGTCCATTTCTTCATCTTCTGAGTCGTTTGTAAATTTGAAAAGTTCATGAGGAAGCGGCTCCAAATAAAGCCTTTTAGCGTTTGGTTTATTGATGCTTTTGTTGGCTAAATCTTCTATTCTGTCTTGTTCGTGTATACGTTTTTCAAATTCTAAAATATCCCAACATGCTGAAGCAGGTCTACGATTTTTATTGAAAATTGGTAATAATTCATCTAAAAATGTCATAACTTTTAATGAATTTGTGAAAGAAAGAATTGATAGATGCAATTCTGTAAAAGTTGTTTTTGAAAAGGCTTTCAATGTGACTGTAGTAAACTACAAATACCAGCAATATCATTGCACAAAGGATTCGAAATGAACCAGGTTCTAGTTTTTCTTTAAAGAATTTCTACATCTGATTAAAAGCAATAAATGAACTAAAACAACTTGATAAACTAGCCCTTACTATTCAAAGTATTGACTAGTATTTTTAATTTTTGTTAGATAGCATCTCTTGTTCATAAAAGTTTACTTTTTTTTTTTTTTTTTTTTAATAAATGGGCATCATTGTTTTGAATTTTAAACCGAAGCGCACTTCAATGCAGCTTAGATGTCAAGATTTACTACTGCATATGTAACTTATAGATCCACTGTTCCTAAAATAGTGAAATACTCCTCTGAAATAAAAGAATATCAAATATATTCTTTTGTAAAAGATCATTTTATTACTATAATTTAATCTAATGAAAAATCAAAAGGCTTGAATGCAGCTTTGAAAAGACCAGCATACTTCTTCTCCTCTTCTTCAGTTTGGCTACATGCCTTCCAGTCTTCACGCTCGGGATCACCCAATACATGAGCCATTACCAATCTAAAGATAGATCAATTAGTCCACTAATTCGATATAATCCACTGAACCATTTTACCTTCCAAATTGTAAATTAAAACGTTCTTTAGGTCTAAGTAAATGTACTAGAGATTTACCATTAGGCAATTCCATTCTAAAGTAAGGGATTTCTGGGTTTTGCTATACAGTTTTTGTTAATATTTATTGCATAATAGAGAATAGTTCATACTTACAGGCACTTGATCAATAAAATCCATACCAGCCAATGCAGCTTGTTCTCTTGCAATTTTCTCTACTTGATTTGATTTAGACTTTGGTACAGGCACCACCTGAATATGCGCATGAGCCATGCCTCTAAATGACTCTCTTGAAACTTCAAACAACACCAAATCTTGGTTATATTGATCAAATAAACGACGAATTGCACTCTTGTATTTCTCGAGTTCTGCAACTACTTCGATTTGTGATTCCATAGGAATCTTTCCAAATGTTGGATAATGTGTAATGGGAATTAGCAAGAGATGACCCAAGCCAGGCACCTTACATTCATTATCATTAGGTGAGATAACGGGACCCTTAGCAAGTGTCGCATATAATTCAGTTCCAATAGATACAATCAGATGTTTTTCAACCTTTGGATTTGCTAAACAAAACCAGCATGAATCCACTAATATCAAAAATAAAATAAGTTTACAATTATTTCAAGTTATTATATATATGTAAAACTTACATTTAGGTTGTTCATCTCTAGGTTGTCTTAATTGTCTATCAGGACAATCTTTTATAAAATGGCCAGGTTGCTTACAAATATTACAAACATATCCTTCAGGAGGCACACCACTGGTAACATCTCCACCTTGAGGGCAATCTCTAATATTATGACCCTTTTCGTTACATTTTCTACATACATAATCTGCAGCAACTTGTGGACAATCCTTAATATAATGACCAGGAACGTGACACTTTTTGCAGATATATCCCTCTCTAGGAACATCAGCAATCTTTGCACGTTTAGCATCCTCGCCCCAAAAAAAAGATCCATTACCATCAGTATTGTCGGCATGCTTTCTCTTGTTACCAGAAAATAAAGGTACAAAAGGACATTCGGTAGTATTTTCAGGCAAATTCTCTAATGCTTCTTTGGATACTTTTGACATTGGCACTAAATTGAAAGCATAAAACCACTATATATATACATATATATATATATATATATATATAAATTAGTCCAGTTCAAAATGAATGTTAAATGCTTACTCTTTGCTTTTCTTTATTCAAAACTTGACCCAAACCTATAAAGCGAGTGGCATGATCAGCAGGTCTTTCATCCTGTCCAAAACCACTAACAATGTTCTTGTAAGGTTCACGTTCATAAAATATATTCTGAGAAGCAGCAAAATGATATCTAGGTTTTAAGGCAGCTGCCAATTCTGAAATATGCAATGATGATTTATCTTCTTGAAGTGTCAATGGTGCAGCTGTTAATTCAGCGATATCTTGAGGCCATTCATAAGATAATAAGAAATCTACGCCAGGAGGCAAGGTGACAGGAAGTTTGGTGAGGCATAATTTCTCCACATCGCTTTTATTATAGGTGGTGGGTGTTGATTGTTCATCAAATTTACCAGAAATAAAGGCAATTTTGAGGCCCTCAGAAGTGGTTAATACACCTTGCTTTCCAAGATAATAAAGGTTGGAACAAACTTCGCCATCTGTAGTTGCAATATGATTTTTAATGGTTTCAGGGAAAGGCTGATCACCAATGGTAAAATAAGTAGTAAGAGGAACTAGGTGTACAGTTAGTTGACTAATCAGCAATAAATCTTGAAATATTTACCCTCTATTTTATCGCTAATTAATTCTTGAATATCTTCTTCTGTAGTTTCAGAACTAAAGAAGTTGCCTGTACATAAGTGAACATCAAAAGGACCATATTTCTCGTGGATTTGCTTGGCTTTGGTAAACAAGTCTTTAAATTTGCCATTGGTTGACCCAGTAACAAGACTAGAGAAAAATCATATCAACTTAAGTTATTTTATTATTGTTTATTTTCGACCAAAACTTACACTTTAATATTGCCAGACATAATTGATGTATTCTGACAAGCAGTGAAAGTGTAATGATTGTTATTTTAAAGCAAAAAAATTTCCAGTAGACTCGCCAAATTATTAAATGTCAGTTTTGGCCATTGTCACAATAATCTCCAGGTGATATAATGAAAACTGTTTGCTCATCTATAAAGCTTTATACACATGCACACAAGCAAAAACTAATACATGAGAATTAAGATGTAACTTATTAACTTTTAGAAATAGCTTAATAATGCTTGTATTTTCAATAATCCATTTGTTTTCTGATTATTTCTTCTCACTGAAACATTGCACGTAGCCCTTAGAGTATATTATTTCGGCACTGAGTTTATTTATCTAAAATTTAACTTCACAAATTTGATGCACAGCATACATAGCCTATACACATATTTTTTTTTTGCTCTATTAAATAATCACTAACGTATTTATACAAGCTGTTTTGAGTTTTAAAAGTATGATTTTGAAGGTGATGAAACATAATTCAAACGCCGAATATCATTTCTTTCCCCAAATCCTCAAAAATGACATTTTTGAAAAAAAAAAATCACTCTTTCGCATATTACTCAAAATTTCAGTAATTAAAAGTACAAGCTTTATTAATTGTTGTAAGTAAAGAGTTAAATTTTGCGTCGAATGGTTGTATTAAGTTAAAAAAATTCCATTAAAAAATTTGCAAAATTTGAGAAAATAAAAATAACGGCTTTTTCAACAGAAGTCTGTATTACTGATAATTAAAAGCCAAATAAATGCTTGGGTATGATTTACTAAAAAAAATACGGATATTTTGAACTTAGAAATTGTATAGTGAAAAATTCCGATTTTGGGGCTAAAATATGGATTGAATGATTTTTGTAAATTTTTGCCTACATCTACAAGGGTTAAGAGGTCAATTTTCGTCATGTTTTTCATCACCTCAAAAATTTGAGATAAAAATATAGAAACAAGGTATTTGATTCAAGAAACAGTTTTGACCAAATTTGAACTTCAAATTTGAGCTAAAAGTGCATGAAATAATTTTTTAAAAATAGCGCTTTTTTATTGATTTTAGCAGAAATATGAGTAATTAGAGACATATACCAAGTAATGCAATTGCATTTGTGCATTTTATTTTATTTAATAGATCAACAGGTAATAACATTTTATTATATTTCTATTAAAGCGCCTATTTTGAAGCAGTTACACAATGTATAATGCCGGAATTTTATACCAAAATGGTGTGTGTCTTAAGAAACCTACTAGGTTCACCTTGGTTAAATTGTACATGATTGTTGCATTAAAGCAGATAAATACTAAAATCAACCTTCTAGTGTGATATAAGTCTTTGATTTATTATTATATGTGTATATATAATATGCGAATATTATATGCGGTGAACAAGAAAATTAGTATATCATAGATAAAATTAAATAACGTATATAAAATGTAGTAGTTAAAGTGTTTAATGACACCCTTCATAGTTCTCTACGTCAAATTTAAGCATCATCAATTTTTTCTGCAAATGTAACACCTCTCTTCTTTTCCTTCTTCATCGACTTTGCACATTTATACTTTATAGCATGTACATATTTAAGATGCCTTCTAAAATAGTATTTTTCTAGAAATTTTTTATCGCATTTTGCGCAAAAAAAATCAGGGCTATCAATGTCAATTTCTAAATCATTGTTAGCCTTCTTTTTTGCTTGTTTATATATAATTTCATGCACTGATTTTAAATGGCTTCTGTAATAGTATTTTCCTTTAAATTGCTTTTCACACCTTGGACAATAAAACTTTGGGCAATTGATGTCTATTGGTGCATCAGGGTTCTTAAATTCACGGTCGAATACCATATGATGTACGGATCTGCAATGTTGGCGATGTTGTACCAAGTTGAATTGTGTTGATTTACATACACGGCAATAAAAATCAGGGTCATGTGGATCAGGAAGAAGATAAATCGGCTCATTAATTGCACCAGTGTTTACATGTGGTGGTTTTATAAAGTGTATATGTTCAAGATGTACACGATAACCATATTTGTTTGAATATGTCTTTTTACAGACACGGCAAAAAAAGTTGGGATCATCAATAATGGGTTTTAATATAGCATTAGGTTCCTTGGCTCGCTTCCGTTTTTTAATGGCAGTGCTATTTACTTCTTGTTCCAAGTAATTGATAGTTCGTTTTCTTAGATTAATACGAGAAACAGTGGGTTTAGCTTCTGGTTTCATTATAGTTTTCGGTTCCGTGGTTTTCGATTTCAAAATACCTTTAATAGTATTTTGGGATTCTGTTTTTGAATCAGTGCTTATTTCTTTAGTATGCCTCAAGATTCGGTTAGTATCAACAGCCTCTGGTTTAAGGCTAGCAGGATCGTCATTTTCTGTTGGGGTATTTTTCGTTTTGCGTATATTATGAATACTATACAAGTGCTTCCGATATTTCTTTCTATTTTCATACTTTTTTTGACAAGTTTGACAATAGAAATTAGGATCAAAAGGATCAGGTACAATGTTTGCGTTCCGATTGATTATAGACATACTATGCACTTTCTTCAAGTGTGCTTTAAAGTTATTTTTATTAGAATATGTATCTTCGCAAGCTTGACAATAGTTGTTGGGATCATTAATTACAGGCAAAATCTTTTTGTTGACAGTTAGTATTAGACCGTTTTTGTGAGCTGCTCCCATATGTATTTCATAATGCCGAGCTGTTTTGAATAGTTTTCCACAGTCTGGACAGGAAAATGGAGGGTCTTGATCATTTATACGCAACCAATGTTTCTTGATTAGCTCTTTGATATAGTACATTTTATGGATCGATTTTAAATGAAACAGGTATGATCTATAACCTTCAATTTCGTATTTGCACATATCGCATTGGTAGCGGTTATCTTGAGGTTGCAATTGAAGTGATTTATCTTGTTCTACTACATAAATTAATAATGTGTTTGTTTGCAATCAAAAATAAAACTATAACATTACCTTTTTCATTACTAGACTCATCATTGTTGAGATCTTTCTTCAAGTCAATATCAGTCTCACCAATTTCAATACCCTTTCTCAACCTCATGTTGGTGGAAAACACGTAATTTAAATAAGGAGATGCTTTAATGTAAGACAAGTGGAATCTGTCTTTTTGGTAAACAGCTCACAAGCCACCTGTTGGTACCTCTTGTGTAAACCTTCACGTAACTTTACCAAACTGCATATAAGAGTTAGCTTTTCAATTTATGAATAGAGAATACTTTAAAACACTCACATAAGCACAAATTTTATCAGAAATACACACAAAAGTTACATTGAGGAAACACAGGAATGTAATTGACCATTCTGTATTTTGTATCCATTTTATTTAAAAGCAGAATGTGCACAAAATATATTTGAATTTGCATAAATAAGCAATTAACCACATCAATGCTTTAAGATTAAAGATTAAACTGTGTACACGTTTATTTTTCTCGCTCAAACGCGTTTTATGCAATAGTCTGTCGCGTATCATTGTTTGTTCGTATGAACAGATGTAAAGATCAATGTTTCACGAAAATTTGCATGAATTGTCTCTTCGTTGTTGTTAGTTTCACATTAGCACAAAAACACCAACAAGTAATTTTTGAAAGCTCTCATTTACCAAGATTACAGTATATTTCACAATTCTAGATTAAAAGGGTCTTTTATGAGCTTAGTTTAATGTTGTAACATTTTTTTAATTGAGATTTTCGATTATTGACTTTATATCGTCATCAAATATAAACCCATTCAATTTGCAGTTTCCTGATTCCTGATTCCTTGGGTTTTACAAAAATTAGAACCAAAACAACGCTACTCATTATTGTAAGCAATCAAAAGACGTTTCATCAAATATGTGGAGTATGGTTTCGATAATGGCTCCATTTGTTTTTCTCCGACCTTTATCTCGTTATCTTTAAGGACCCCGATACACTAATCATTTGAAAGGTCAATTTATTAGAAACAATAGAAACAATGAACTTTGAAAAGTTCATGAACTGTAATATTGTATTGGTTATTGTTACTGAAAAATTCCTATTGGCCTTACTAAAAAAAATCTTAAATAGTCTCTGCAATCAGTCCATACATTTGAAATTTGGTACTTACAATCTCAATGATTCCATATAATATAATTATTAACTGCGTAAATAGATTACAAATTTCGGGATCCTTTGGCTCTTAACATGATATTTTAGATACGATTTAGAAATGCTAGTATTTGACCTCCTCTCTGCTTATCATCATTATGATCATATACAACAAATTAGTACTTAAAAAAATATACACTAAATCGGATCGGATTAGCTTACCGTTTCTCTCCTCTCTCTCATCTCCCTCTCTCCCCTTGTATACATATTACTAACCACGTTCAATTTGTAGATACAAGAATTTTTTATATAATTTGTTTCAGAAATGTACAAATGTTTGCAAATGATTATAAACTAAATTTTGGGTTAATAATAATTTTTTTAAGAAAATTGAATTATTTGTAGAATATTAAAAATCAATTTGTTTTTTTTTATAAAATAACAAGTGAAGAATATCTGTCGACAAACATTGAAATCAATAACAAGATACTGTTTTTTCTTTCATAAAAAGAAAAAAAAAAACTACGCATAAAGTGGTGTCTGATCAGATTAAACATTGCGGATTCTTCCGCCATGAACTAATGTTTAGTAGTAGTTTCACATTTAAAACTCATTATAGTTATCACCTGTTATCGCTACTATTGTTCCTGAAAATAAATTAGTATATAAAGGTTAAAGAATCAACTGTCAAAATCCTCATTAAATTAAATCAATTAAATTAACTTTTTTCTTTAAAAAAAATGCCTTCTATTACTATCGGTAAACATCTTATTAAACGTCTTTCTGAGGTTGGTATTGATACTGTCTTTGGTCTTCCTGGTGATTACAATATGGTAAAGTTAATTATTAATACTTTTTAATTGACTTATAAACTAACCAAATAATAAAAAGCCTCTATTGGATATCATTGAGGATAGTGGTTACATGACTTGGGGCAACAATGCTAATGAATTGAATGCTTCTTATGCTGCTGATGGCTATGCTCGTGTTAAGGGTTGCGGTGCTATTGTTACTACATTTGGTGTTGGTGAACTTTCAGCTGTCAATGGTCTCGCTGGTTCTTATTCTGAAATGGTACCTGTTATCCATATTGTTGGTACTCCCACTTCTCAATCTCAAAAGTCCAAAGCCATGTTGCATCACTCTCTTGGTAATGGTGATTTTGATGTCTTTGTCAAGATGTCCGAGAAGATTTCTGTTGCTACTGCCCAATTAACTCTTGAAAATGCAATCACTGAAATTGATCGTGTTATTCAAACTGCATATACTAGTAAACGTACTGGCTATATTGCACTTCCTATTGACCTGATTTTAGCTGAGGTTGAAGTACCTGTTGTCCTTCCTCTTCAATTACTCCATGCTAAAAACCCTGAAGTTATTCAAGAAATTGCCATCAAGAAAATCCTCGAGTGTATAAGTCATGCCAAGCATCCTGCTATTGTTGTTGATGGCTGTGTTCTTCGTCATCATCTCAAGAAGGAGGTTAATGAGTTTGTTCAACGTTCTGGTTTCCCTACCTTTACTGCTCCTATGGGCAAAGGCGCTGTTGATGAGGATGTCCCTAATTATCGCGGTGTCTATACTGGTAATGTTACTCTTGAGGGTATTACTGCTGAGATTAAGCAAGCTGATCTCTTGATCGAATTGGGTTCCATTAAGTCTGATTTCAACACTGGTAACTTTTCTTATGGTTTGGACAAGACCAAGACTATCTCTCTTCACAGCTTTGGTACTACTATTTATCATGCTGAATATCCCAAGGTTGGCATGGTTGAATTGTTGCCTCTCTTAACTGCTGCTCTTCCTGAACGCAAGTCTGCTTTGACATTTGCTCCTCGTATTAGACCTGAACCTATTGACAATAGCACTAATGAAATTACTCACAACTACCTTTGGAACAAGGTTCCTGAATACATCAAGCCCAATAGTATCGTAGTTGCTGAAACTGGCACTTCTGAATTTGGTGTCTTCAATATGAAAAGCCCAAAGAATACAACTTTCATTAGTCAAATTCTCTGGGGCTCTATTGGCTATTCTGTCGGTGCTGCTGTTGGTGCTGCTATTGCTAACCGTCAAAAGAGAGTATATCTCTTTGTTGGTGATGTAAGTTTATATTTTGCGTTATTTTTATGAACTCTTTATTAATTAACAATTATTCGAATTCATAGGGTTCCTTCCAATTGACTTTCCAAGAAATTTCTGTCTTTATTCATCATGGATTGACACCTGTTATCTTCTTATTGAACAATGATGGCTACCTTATTGAAAAATTAATTCATGGTCCTGATAGAGCTTATAACAATTATCAAATGTGGCAATATAGCAAGACCCTTGACTTCTTTGGTGGCCATTTGAAGAACAATACTACTGAAAACAAGAAGCCTTCACTTATCGGTTTTGAGGATAAGGTCTCTACTCGTGAAGAGTTTGAGGCTGCTATGGAGATTGTTAGTCAAGAACCCAACAAAATCCACTTTTTGGAGGTTATCATGCCTCGCTTTGATGCTCCCCGTGAACTTAAACTCTTGGTTGCTACATCTGAAAACCGCTAAAGTCTTTTTCTTATATCATTTTTTTATTTATATACATTTAATTCATGCATTGTAATCACTCATATCTCAAATAAAAATTCGACATTTTATCATATTGAAACTTATGATGTTTTAAATTTTATCTCTTTTATTGCATGTATATATAGATTTGCAATAATTATAAATCACCATAAAATTGCTCAAAAGCACTTTCAGACTAAATAATCAACGGGGTGGGGGGGGGTAATTGGATATACTATATCAATATATCATTCACAAAAAGTATTCTCGCTTTTTTCATCCTATATATCACATATGATAAGTAAAACCTTATTCCTATATTGCAAATTTTTTAAATACAATGCCCTGTTATCATTTGCTCCACTCATGCTGACAAGCGGCGCCGCTCTTCTAGTATAAAGAATCAAATCTGCTTTTATACATTTTTCTTTTCAACCAACTGCTTCTGAAATTATGCAGTGATGAAGAAATCGGTATTTTTATTAACAGGATTCTTTAGAAAATGATGATAATATAATATATCATAATTGTAATGATAATTGGTGGTACAATTTATAGATTTTGTTAACTCTGTCTAGGTCATATGCATTATTGTGTTAATATCTCCACTCCATCATCATTCACAAGAAGCTATTCATATGAAATTGGATTAACATATAGATTATTAAAAAAAAATTGGTATATTTACCGTATGTTCAAATTGAGCACTTCTACCACCATCTACTGTTGAAATTGTCCATTCGTCCGGCCACATGATACCAGCTGCTGACCCTTGACATAAAATTGGTTCCTACATACATTAAATTAATGCAATTGAATCTTTTGGTCCTTTTTTTTTTTGACTCACTATAGTAAATGCAGTTCCTAATTCCATGACACCTTCTTCATCATTTACTATTTTTAACATTAGTTTCTAATCATGTTAATAAAGTTCTAAACTCACAGTGATGATAAATTAATGGTAAGCTATGAAACTCTTTTCCAATACCATGTCCAGATAATTCCTCAGATACAGAAAATCCATCCTTCATGGCTAGCTCGCAAATGGTTCTTGCAATCTCTTTATAGGGTACACCTGGTCCACATATGGAAATAGCCTTATTTAATGTCTCCTTTGTACACTCTACTAGTGCTTTCCCTTTTTCATCTACTTGACCTACTAAAAAAGTTGCTGAAGTATCTCCATGATATCCATCTACATATACAGTTACATCTACATTGATAATATCGCCTTCCTGAAGTGGTCGATCATCGGGAATGCCATGAGCAATGATATTATTGATGGATGTGCAAACACTTTTAGGAAATCCCATATAATTCAGAGGCGAAGGGTATGCATTTTTGGCTAAGATTGCTTCATGAATAACCTTGTCAATGTGGTTGGTAGTAATACCGGGTCGACATAATGTTCCTCCCAAGTCTAAAATTTGTTTTGCAACTTGACCAGCTCTTCGCATGCCTTGTACATCTTGTTTTGTAAGAGTTGGGATTTCTGGTCCCCATTGAGAAGAGGAGCCATCAAGAGCATAAGGAGGTCGTTGTATATGAGAAGGTATGTCTCGATGGGGCATCTTTCGTACATCTACACTTGCCAAAGAAGCGGGAACTATACGTTGATAGTTACCCCAGCGATTCATGAGCTTGGATCCTCGAGGAGCATTCAGTGATACGGCTGTATGAAAGCATTTTTGTGTTGCATTTGTTAAAAGTTGATGACAATCTTTTGGAAAATAATTTTTGTTCATTATGAATAATGTAAAAAAGAAAAGAAAAAAAAAAAAAAAAAAACTTCGAAAAGACTAGGTATGCAAATTTGCTAAAAAAAATTATCATAAACAAAAGCAACTCGGTAAAAGCTGCAATTTGGATCTGCGATGAATACAAGTATCCAATGTTGAATTTGAGGTTGCATAAATGATCATCTCGGCAGTATATTTTCTGTAAATCGATTTATATAACAGTTTGTATCAAATTGAGATTTATTAGGATAAATTAAGAGCTCATGCGCTCGGTTGGTAGGCAAATAAAGTTTTGTGTCTGGTTGCTAGGGTCGACCTGTCAAATCAAATAACTACGGCTGATCATTTACAGAAAATCATGTCGAGCAAATACTATAATAAGAATTATTTTTTCATAGGCTTTATTTATTATTATTTGAAATTTATATATATGAACTAGGATATTTATAATTGATCACTTAAATCAAACACATTCCAATGGTCTAACTCGGGTGTAATCTTGATATAAACGAGAAGGAACTTGAACATATCACCCTCAAACTAAAGCATTCAAAAAAAAAAAAAAAAAAAAAAAAAAAAAAATTAGATAAATCAATATAAATGATATACAAAAACTTACGGGAATAAGTGGAGGAATTGCATAAGGTTCTTTAAGATATAAATATTGCTGAAAGACATGCATAATAATGGTTGCATCTGTAGGCATGCCAGTAACAGTTGGCAAAAATCTATAAGTTTGCATTCTACTGCTTGAAGCAAGATCTATAGCGAGCTGTTTAGTAGATAATAAATTTTCATATATTAAATTACTTACCTTTAATACGATTAAGAACATATTTTCTACCATCAACAGTTGTATGACCATCAACATTGATAAGATCTTCAATCTCGGGTAATGTGAATTCAACATTTTGCTAATTTGAGGTTAGTTAGTATATGTAATATATAATTAAAGCAGATACCTACAGTAGTAGGCATCACCATTGAGAGCAATACTGTGGCTGCAGGACAATCTGCAACTGTCCTGTTTCTAGGTGTGAGCATTTCATTATAAAAATCAATAGATTTTGATAATGGGACGAAAATTTTCTTTAATAATACCTAAATTGAGCAATTGTATGGATGTAAGTTGTTTGTTGTATCATTGAATTAATAAATACTTACAGATGTCATTTTATCGTAATATACACGAGAGGTGCGATCATTATATCTATTCCAATTCTTTTGAAGATCAATCATCTAATGCAAATTTTATTAGACATAAAATTCTCTAGCATATCACATTATTTTAATTTACCTGCTCAATTCTGAAATCATCTACAATCTCGGGTGTAGGTGACAAGAACCATAATAATCTCTCACGATGGGTAGTAGGTTGAAGAGGCGGTTGAACACAAGGTGTATATCTGAGCTTTGGTAAAGTTTGTTGCTTTGTAATAGGGGCTCCAGAGTTGGTGAAATTAATTACAGGTTTGACAGTTTCGATTTCGCCGTAGCTTTGTAAACCAGCTTTAGCAATATCCATTTCATTTATCATTGATGCGCTAGATGGTTGGTTGAATATATTTTTAAGCGAATGAGTGGGAGCTAAGGGATTTACAGTAAATGGTTTTACAGCAGGTATATTTGATGGCTGTGGTGGAAGAGTATAACCTTTCGAGAATAAAGAGATGAATTGAGTATCGTCTTTCAAGTTTTGTAAAGGTGCAACGGGTGTTTGAGTGCTAGGTGCTGGTGGTGCTGGCTGATTTGATGATGTGAACTCTGCACGAAGAAATCTAAATACATTTCGGATGGTAGTTAAAAGAGGACCAGGTGCTAATTGATGGATTTAATTTAGTATTCTGTTAAAATGAACCGAGAAATATTAAACTTACCAAATGCAATATTTTGAAATGGTAAATTAATGGAGCTAAGAATTGGATATACAGAATTTCTTGAAGCCCTCCAAACATTACAAACACAAAGACAGAATAAGATAAATTCTATACAAAGGGTTAGTTTCAACTAGTAGTTGAGGAAATGAAATATATATTTATTACCTGCCAAGATAATCAAACGGAAACTTAAAATGTATGCAAGAAGTCGAAATTTCCAAACAAATGCTATATAATTTACTGCAAACAAGGCACCAATTGTTCCACCATTTGTTTGCAAAATATATGAATTATATGATGAATATGGCATATTAATAATGTTTGAATGGAAACAAAGCAAAAAGCCATCCTTTTTTAGTGAACGCGTTTTTTTTTTTTTTTATTATAATGAAAAAAAATTGAATTTGGCAGAAACTACCAGTGACTGGATGTTTAACCCAATCATGAAGACTATTCATTGACACCCTTCTTCCAAATGTTGAATCGAGTACCAACCATGGCAATGTATGCTTCCTCGCCAAAGAACGTTGTCTGAACAGAAGATCTGTCAACAAGTGCTTTAAAGTAGTTAAAAAGTCTGGGGCTCTTTTTGACAGATTCGAATTCATAACCATCCAAAAATCGATTATTAAAGATTAACATTCGGATTACAAATGGTGCCATTGTTATGTCTGCAAAAGAGAATTGCTCCCCGAGAAAATAAGGTCCTGTAGATGATTGCTCTAATAGCAAGCGATTAAGCTAATAGATCGATTAGTTTATATAGAAATTTTCTCTGAAAAAAACCTTCATTTTACCCTATACAAATGAGTATTTAAATCATTTTCATAAGTTTCAAAAGCACCTTTAGCAGTGAAATTATAGAGAAACTTGTGATAATCGCCACTGATTTTTTCATTGTAAAAGTTGGCTGCAAAACGACTACTTGCTCGCTTCATTACATCTTGAGAAACCAAACTAAAGATCCGATTAGTAATCATTCATTTTGCACAATGCAATGTATTAAACTAACTTTTTCTCGACAAATCGCTCACAAACATATTCAGCTACTACAATAGACTCTCCAACAGTAATTCCTGATTCGTCTGTAAGCGCTGGAATTTTAGTCTCTGGATATACTTCCTTATACCACTCTGGTTTGTTTTTGGTATCAATAATAATGTAATTGTAATCTGCATTAGCTTCTGTTAAAGCAACTCTCGCTCGATGTACATAAGGGCAGTAAACAGCACCATATAATGTAAGCTTGGAGTTATCTGAACGCATATATGTAAGATATTAGACTATATGCTTCATATTTCGTATTTACCTGTAGGACGAGAAGACATTTTGTTTGAAACAAAAGAAAGTTTAGTTGAAAACAGGCTCAGAAGTTAATTATACATCCCGAATTTTGAGGGCGTACAAAATTGCAATAAAGTGGCGTCAAATCAAAAGATTGCAATTGTATGCCATAAGTATTCAGTATGTGACCCTACCCATGCGTCTGCGAAATGATCATGTAAAATTTCCCTAAAATCTAATTACAAAAAGAAATAAAAATTGCACCTAAAAATTTTGAGATATTTTGTAAATAGCCACGATATATCTTTGCCAATTAATGAAATAGATCCAAACAAAAAATATTTACATAAACTTAATCTTTTGATGTTTTTTTATGCTAGATATTTCTTTGATCAAAGCACCTAAATTGACTGGATTAGCATCAGCCTCTTGACGATCTCGATTCCGTTTTCGCGTAACCAAAATCAAAAGATCTGGGCGGTT
>JAEPRC010000762.1:0-21312 GCA_016758945.1 Mucor plumbeus
TTTTCAATTATATTTAATCTTCAGAAATCTTTTGTAATAAAACTTTAGCTGATTATAATTGTATTTCTACCGCTTTTATTTTTATATTTTTTTATTTTAGTAAACAACTTCGTTATTTACTGCACCTGTGATGTTCAGTTTTAATCCAAAAATGCTTCTCCGAAAATACCCTATCTCTAGCATTGTATAATAATTTTAATGCTAATGTTTCAGATTTCCATCGCTGATTTACTGCCAAAATTGAAAACTCTGGGTCCTAATATCTCTGCAAAAATTTAAATATACTAGCACGTATTGCTAATAAAAATTACTTGTTTTGAACTGCTCTATAACATATTTAATTCTGAAAATTTTTGAGTACTTTTTGTTTATTCTATCTTCGATATTTTTGTAGTAGATTTTAAAATATTTATTATATTAAACAGCATTTTCTCTACACTCATTTTTCATTTCATAGACCTTATTGCTCTTTATTGGAGGCATTTTAGTTCTTATCAATATATTATTTTTTTTCCTGGAGATATCCCCAAAAATATGCACAAGAAGTACTCTCGCCTTTTCAGCTTCAGTTTTTCCTGTGTAAATCCTTATCCTAAATTTTGAACTTAAAAAAAATAACAAAAACCTTTTTTTCTCTATAGAAAATGTAGCTGGAAGATCCTATCACTATGATGAAAAATCACTGAATTGTCTTAATTGTGCCACATTCAGGAAATTAAGTGATTTTTTTCTCATATTATAATCACTTAATTTCCTGAATGCGGTGATATATTCGAGCTACTCCTTATACGAAATGTTTAAGAAAGTAATGTATGTATTTGAGTGATAGTTTGTTTACCGACTGTAAAAATAAAGGAAACTATTCAAATATATATGTAAACGAATGTGTTGCACTTGTTCTCTGTAATATCAATAAATGTACGATAGGGATTCGTATGTAATAATATTAAATTATGTTTACTAGAAAAAGGTTGTTTTTATTAAGCAACATTTTCAGATCAAAATGTCAAGTTAAGTTAACCAATCATAGTCTTTATCTAAAGGTCTGTGCTCCGAATACTAGTAAATGATGACACCTAATATGTACACTGACGTGTATTTGGATATATCAGCGGCACAATTAAGACAATTCAGTGATTTTTTCTTCATAGTGTATAGTAATGGCTTAAATGATAGATTATGTGGCTGAGCATTAACTCAATTATTTACATGTAAAATATGTTTATAAAAACGATCTGTATTTTCAAAAACTTTCGAAATTTGAATTACATCTTTCATCTTGCGCAAAATTTAACGCAAAACATCTGGCTAAATTTTAAATTGATGGATGCTGAATCTGAAATTACACAAAAAACATTTATCATGCTAGATCAACTTTGTAGTTCATAAACTACTAAATATATTTGTCTTTAATCATCTTTTGATCACTTTTATAACTTGATTTCGAAGTTTAGTTATCATAATCTTTAAGCTGTAATACAAACTATTTTTTGACTCTCTCAATGAAAATCAAATATTTTTTCGATGAAATAAAAAATGCATAGTGTTTGGTTGCATTTATCTTGCGGGCACAAAAAAGCAACAATTCAATTATGAGTTATATATAAATATAATTTTTGCTGTATTTCTTTAGTCTCTCAATAATTCATAACACGCATTTTTTTTTTAAAAAAAAAAGATAAAATAAATGTTAAAATTATTAAAATATATAATTATGTATTTTTTACAATGCTATGCATTGTGATTTTGTGTAAATATATATAAATACAAGAAGGCTCAGCCTTGTCATTTTCCCTAGTAAAATCATATTACTGATTTATTTGACCTTTGTATGTAACTGGAATTGCTGAATAAACAAAGAAGAGAAAACGCAAAGTGTAGCAATGCCAATACACAAGTAGAAGGAATAGCGAACTGCAATTTCGTAGGTATCTAAGACTATAGCAAGATATTGAGGAGGAAGAAGTGCACGCACTTCTGTCATTGATTTACGAGCAATGTCGATAATCTATAAAAATAAAAAGTAAGCCGATGCGCTGAATTTTCAATAAATAAGTAAAATTTACCTCCTCGGCATCAGGGCCAGTAATTTTTTCAGTTAAAATCTTTTTGACAACGCCTTGAAAAATGGCAGAAGTTGCAGAAATGCCAATGACACCACCAGAAGAACGGAATAAGTAAGAAATCGATGTAATTGTTGCCATTTCTAAATAAAAAATTACATAAACAAAAAATAAAACAAGGTTATTTAAAACAATACTAACCACTACTACCAACACATGAAAGCATAGCTACAAGTGCTGTTGTAATAATAGCACCTGACGAGTAGCCATCAAGCAAAAGACAAACGATAATAAATGAGAAGGATGTATTAGGCGTCCATAAACTGGTACCAATCATTGCTAACAATGCAATTAAAGTAGATACGGTAATGAATTTGCGATATTCGCCTGTTCTGGACATCCAAATACCCGAAGAAAGAGAACCACAAGACATGGCAAGAATCTTTGGCAAGAAGAAAAGGCCAGCTTGGGATGAAGAATATCCCAAAACACCCTGAAAGAAAAGGGGAGTAGTATATGTCATGGCAAAAGAACCCATTACACCAAAGAAGTTTGCCATTGAGCAGGCAAATGGCGTACGAGCAGATATAATATGCCATGGCATGAGAGGATTTAATGCAATTTTAGCTTCCACCTGACAGAACAATACGCCCAAAATTACAGATGAAATCAAAAGACCATAAACCAATGGATCACTCCAGGAACGAGAATTACCTCCCATAGATGTAGCCAACAAGAAGCAAACAACTGCGGATACAATGGTCAATGCACCTAAATAGTCAATCTTCTTGAATCTTTCCATGACAGTTGATTCGTCTGATTGTTCCTCCAAATTGTAATTGGTGAGCAAGTATATTGCAACATAAAGCGAGATGAGTAATAAAGGCAAATTGATGTAAAAACAATAACGCCAGCCGATACTGTCTGTAATCAAACCACCTAATGGTGCACCAATTACAGAGCCAAGCTAAGAGAAATTGGTTAATGAACATCCATCATTAAAAAAATTACATGTACTTACACCATAAGCAATATTGGCATATCCTTGATATGTACCTCTTTCACGTAGAGATACCAAATCACTACAGATTACTGCTGACATAGTATTCATACCACCGCCACCAATACCTGCAATAGCTCTTGAAATAACCAAAGCCCATAAACTTGTAGATGCGCCGCATAAACCTGATCCAATGAAAAATACAATTGTTGCAAACAGTAACGCATTTTTCCTTCCAAATGCATCTGAGATACGGCCATCTACATATGATAAAATAAGCTAATGCTATCTAATATTGGTCAAAATATTTAAAACACATACATAAAGGTTGAAGTGCAGTATAACTCAACATATAAGCTGTAGCAATCCAAACAATTTCATTTGATCTACCAAGTATACAATTTAGCATAAGTTTGCTGTACATTTTGTATATTGAGATATTTACCTTTTAAACTCAGTACCAATTTGAGGGTAGATGGTTGCTACAATAGAAGCATCAAGAGAGGATAAACCAACACCAATCCAGAGACTAAAAACCACACTGTAAGTTAGATAAAGATTTTATTTGAACAAAATATTTACTTACCCTCCCAAAACAACCATTAATGACGAACCATTCAATCTTTTTTCCAATAAATCGTCATGTTCATTGATTGATTTGGGTGAAGTGCTTACAACGGAGATATCTCCAGTCTCATCATCTTCTATCACAATATGGCCATTGTAATTGCTTTGTTTATTTACTTGATTTAAGAGCGGTGAATTTTCAGAAGCCAAGGAAGGCGGCATATTTTAAATATTGTGATGTAAAAACAACAAAAATAGAAGAGATAAAATATATGACTTCAATCCTAATCTTATTTATAATTGAGCAAGTCTCTCATCTCTCACTCTCCTCAGCATGTAAGCTTGTATACCCTCAAGATAATCTTTCACAGCGGTCACATATAATAAGAGATTTCCTCACTATCATCTAGGCTCAACTCCGAGGCGGTCAATTTCAGATAATTTAACTATGGGGTTTCTGCAATCATGGACTTCAAGAATTAAATAATGTCTCAAATATTAATCACCAAGAATAATGAATTACCCGAATTACGCAATTCGATTTCTAAACCTTTCGTATAAAGAGCAAGATTTACTACTCATGTATTCACTTTGAAGATAAATCATTAATCATCGTACCTTGATTTTTTCCCACCCAACTAGTGTATACTTTACTTAGTACGACAGCAATACCAAAAAGAAACTATAATTGCAACACATTTGATAAAAGAAAAAAAAAAAAAAACAACTAAAACTTTTAAACAAACACAAAAGAAAAAAAAGAGATAGTAATAGTTGATAAGAAATTCTAATGGCTAAATCAATTTTCCTTGTATAAACTTTTTTATGTAATTTTACAATATAATTAATGTACAGTAATTAATCAAGAATTTCATAAATTCTGGAATCATATTTAGCTCAAAAATATGGCTAAAAATGCATAAAATTCACAATAAAAATTTCCCAAGAAATAATATTAAATATTTGAGCTGCTCCAATGATAATATCACAAATGTGTTACTCGAAAGAAATCTGTCAATGATATCTATACTTATATAAATCGGCAGAAATTTACCCCTCGTTATCTATATCTAATTTTCAGCCGAAATATGTAAATATTATTTAATAATATTGCCTTTTATTGTAAAGCGATTTGAACGTGCACGCTAATGTAGATAAACAAAACAATTGTTTATCCATCTGATAAAGTAATCTGACCGCTACGAGATAGTTTATATAATAAAAATCAATGTATTATATCATTTTGTTCTCATCATATAGCATCAGTTCCATTTTGATGCATATATGTTCAAATGACTGATTCTAATTTAGTGATTGCATATTATATCTTAGCAGGGATATTAGTTATATTTAGACTTTGCGCCTCATATAGTCGACCAAATAATATAATAGCTCATATTATAACGCACTTTTCTCGGTTTAAGCATTTTGATGGATGTATCTTGTGATTTTTTTTGACCGCTGCATCGTTCAAACCAATAGATGAAAGTTACCTGAACGCCAATTAAAAACCGCACATTTTGATGTATCAAGAGTTATTTAAGACAACTTTTACATATATATATGCAATTTAATATTATCTAAAAGGCTTCAAAACATGTAAAAGCTATAAATATAGTTTTATTTGTCAAAAAAATACCAAAAATCAAAAGATATAGGACATTATGCATACAGTAGTACTTAAAGCGGTATTTAAAGACATTCATTAAGAAAATTTCAAAAACTCCAACAGAGCATATAGTAAAGGTATAGAAAGAGTAAAACACTTGGCAAATTTATTTGCATGATACATGTATTATTCGGTTCTTTTATGGTCATAATGTCATTTTCCCCTTTTTGTGAAAATACCCTCGTTTTTTTTTGGGCGCATTGCTTGAAATTGCTGAAGTTTAAAATTGAATTGTACATTTAACTTGGCAACAACATTGCTCGATAAAATTAATATGAATTAACAGTTTTTTTTTTTTTTTTTTTTTGAGAAAAAATTTAAAATAGAATAGGCATACAGTATTGAGTATGATATTGACATAATTTGTAATAATAAAGGCATTCCAAGAGTTTATACACGCATTACCATCATTGTACGATATTCCGTGACTATACATTTCCTACAATTATTGCTCGTTGACTCGCATCACAGTTTTGTGTAAATGGCTTTTCCATAAAACATACTTGACCAATACCAATGTACACCTTATTAAGCGGTTTTTACAACTATCTCACTAGAAAAGAAGAATACTATGTACTTATTGTCGGTCTCGACAATGCAGGAAAAACAGTAAGTTTATGTTTTCTCCTTATAGTGAGACATATAGTTATGTCTAAAACTTGATTAGACTTTATTAGAACGCATAAAATCAATCTTTATGGGCGTAGCTGGTCTAGATCCCGATAAAATTGCACCTACAGTTGGATTGAATAGTAAAGTAAACATATATTTATTCAGTCTAGTAATGTAAAACTCACTATTAAATAGTTGGTAAAGTGGATATTAAGTCTTCGAGGATCAATTTTTGGGATTTGGGAGGACAAAAGGATTTGCAATCAATATGGGAAAGATATTACTCAGAATGTCATGCGATTGTATTTGTAGTTGATTCAACAGATCCTGTTCGATTAGAAGAGTGTAGAGATACTTTTGGTATAAATGTTGATGTCGCACAGGGAGAAAAAATCATTAATCATGATATTTTAGAAAAAATGATTACCAATGATGCAGTTGAAGGAGTACCTGTATTAATGCTTGCTAATAAGCAAGATGTAAACGGAGCATTAAGAGTAGAGCAAGTAAAAGAAGTATTTAATAAGATAGCAGTGCAATTAGGTGCACGTGACTCCAGAGTTTTACCTGTCAGTGCTTTAGAAGGGTAACAAAAAAATAAATACGGCATGATATATACAGAATAAAACTAATTCATGTATATTAGGAATGGAGTAGAAGATGCAATAGATTGGTTGGTATTACGGTTACAACGAAACAAGGTAAACCGACCACCTGTATTTCGTTGAAACAACATGGCTCTTTATAGATAAATATCCATGTATGCTAAATAAACGATATGTGAATGTATAAGTTACATGTATGTTTGTTTAAAGAAGATCTAAATAAATAAAAGATCGATATAGGTATACACTAATCCTCTTTTTTTTTTTTTTTTTTTTTTTTTTTTTGAAAAAGTACGTGATATGTACCGGCATATGTTTTATATATTATATGCATGTATATAATATATTAGATGTGTGCGGATACTCGTTTTTTCTACAGGTATAGTAAAAAGCATGGAAGCCATTTTACATGTAACAAAAAATAAGCTGCATGTACGCAATGTTATTACTGCAATTCCTCATACATATCACTTATGCACAAATCATCAAATTTCTATTTTCAATTAATTATTTACTAATCTTATTTAATTTTGTTACATTTTACAATAAAAATGTAATTGCAAGATATTTGTTTCATCTTGTTTTTTTCAATATACAACTAATAGGGTATCATTCGATATATAATGTATACAAAAAAGTTACACGATTTTTTTTATAATACAATAAAATGTATGGAAAAAAACGCATGATCATTTATAAGCGAACGGGGGGTTATTGTGTGGCGAAATTACGATATTTTTAGGAAATGTTTATGGAATAACAAAAGGAGGCAAAACGTAACGTATTACAACATATAATCCTTTCAAAAAAAAGTATAAAAACCTCGACATTCTTGGTCCTCGAGTTTGTTTCTTCATAACCAAACCAATTTTTCTTTTTTTTTTTTCTTAGTTATCAAAAACTAACGAAAAAAACCCCTCAAGCAAACTTATAAACAACTTTTTTTTTAAACTTTTTTTAACTTTAACGACCCCATTTTTTCTCTTTTTACGAAAAAATACCATTTTATATACGACTTTTTAAATTTCTATTACATTTAACGAAATCTAAAAAGCACATTTAACGAACATTCTAACGAAAAAAACCAATTTTACGACACAAAAAAACTTTTTAAACTTTTTCCCCTTTTTTTAAAACTTTAAAACAAATCAACTTTTTATTTCAATATGCCTATCAACACTGGTATTAACGGGTAAGTGTGCAGTAGTAATTTATATATTGATAAGCTAACTAAATGCACTTCTATTTTTAGTTTCGGTCGCATTGGCCGTATTGTATTGCGTGCTTCTCTCGAGAACTCCAATGTCAAGGTCGTTGCTATTAACGATCCATTTATTAACCTTGAATATATGGTTTACATGTTCAAGTATGACTCGACTCACGGCCGATTCAAAGGTACGGTCGAACACAAAGACGGCAAATTGGTAGTCAATGGCCACGAAATCGCAGTTCATGCTGAACGTGATCCAACTCAAATCCCTTGGGGTTCTCATGGTGCGGATTATGTTATCGAATCAACTGGTGTATTTACTACTAAGGAAACTGCTTCTGCTCATCTCAAAGGTGGGGCGAAAAAGGTTATCATTTCAGCCCCTTCTGCGGATGCCCCTATGTTTGTTGTAGGCGTAAATCTTGACAAGTATACGTCTGATCTCACGGTTATTTCTAACGCCTCATGTACTACTAATTGCCTTGCTCCTTTGGCTAAAGTCATTAATGATGAATATGGGATTTTGGAAGGTTTAATGACAACTGTTCATGCTACTACTGCTACTCAAAAAACGGTCGACGGTCCATCTCACAAAGATTGGAGAGGTGGTCGTGGTGCTGGCGCGAACATTATTCCTTCTTCAACTGGTGCAGCGAAAGCTGTAGGTAAAGTTATCCCTGAACTTAATGGAAAACTTACTGGTATGGCTTTCCGAGTACCTACCCCTGATGTTTCTGTGGTTGATTTAACTGTGCGACTAGAAAAGGTATTATAGTAAAACAAAGTTGTACAAAGAAAAACTCTTATTAATTTCATTTGTAACAATAGCCCGCAACGTATGATGAAATCAAAGCTACTATCAAGAAAGCTTCTGAAAGTGGTGATCTTAAAGGTATCCTTGGATATACCGAGGACCAGGTGGTCTCAACCGATTTTGTAGGCGCTCGCGAGTCAAGTATCTTTGATGCGAAGGCTGGTATTCAACTATCTCCAACATTTGTTAAACTCATTAGTTGGTATGATAATGAATTCGGTTATTCGACGAGAGTTGTTGATTTATTGACATTTGTTGCTGGTAAAGATGGTGCTCTGTAACTAAAATTCTCTGTAATTTTATCATACATTTCTCTTTCTATCCTCTTCCCCCCCCCCCTTTTTTTTTTGTAATTTTATATTTCTTATTTACAAGGGAACCTAATTTCTTATTAGTAACCTTTTTCAATCGCCAAAAAAGCCTCTACAACATTCAAAAAAAGCAGAAAACCCTACATATCAAAAAATAACATCACCCATTACATTCTTTTCTCTCTCTCTCTCTCTCTCTCTCTCTCTCTCTCTCTCTCTCTCTCTCTCTTCCCTCATCATCATCCTTTATTTTTTATGAATCATTTTGTATGTCGTATACTTCATCAACTCATGCCCCCTTTTCTTTTTTTATATAATACTATGTGATCACTTCGTATTGTCTTATGCATTTTTTATTCTAGAATTCTAATAAATAAATAAACCTTTTTTTTTTAAAAATCTTTTCAAGAATCTAAATCCAATCTTGTTTCAAATGTAATTGGAATCTTTTGATCTAAACCAAGATAACCATCACTGATTAAATATAAAGTATAATTATGTTTACCAAGATGCTCAGGTGTCTCAAATGAGATGTTTGTAGTTATTCTGTTTGAAAGAGTTTCATTTGGTCCGTTACGCATACTAACACGTTTTAAACCTAATAATTCACCATTTTCTGTATTGCCTAAAACTATCCACCATGATTCATATTGAGGTTTGGGGAAACGTGGTGAATAAATACGGCCATCGTGCGTCTTCTTCTTATCTCGTACAAATCTATTTAATTGAATTGTGATTCTATAATCTGTTTCAGGAATCAAATAAGATTTTTTTGTATCAATTTCTGCCTTAACATTGATATTGGGTAAACGACTAATAACACGACAAATCTAATTATTCATTAAAAAATTAACCAATGTATCTATCTAACCATCTATTATCTTACCTCATCTACGTTTCTATCATCCAAATCTCTTACACTTGAAAAGATTTGCTTAATTTGGTTATCCGGAATCTTTGTAAGATCTGCTAAAGATTTCACAAGTTTGCCCTTGTGACGAATGTGATTCAACATTCTTTGAGTGACATGAGGTAATGTCAAAAGAGGCGATTCATCATGCCAACGTGCTTGTTTGATACACTGAAGCATAGTCATGATATTCAAGCTAGTTTCTAAATAACCTGTATCAGCTGCTACATCAATCATTGCTTGAGAGAAACGAATAGCTGAATCTAATACTGTAATTTGATCTGTAATGTAATCAGAGCTAGGCAAATCAAGACGACTAATGTGTGCTTGTACAAGGACATAAGCCTTCACATGAGGACTAATGAAATTTGGAGTGCCCTTAACATCATAAGGAATGAATTTCTCAATTTCCTGGTTCAATAAATCTTCCTGGCAACGTGCTGGGAGCTCTTCGTACTCTGGTACATTACCTAATACATCTAAAATATCATCCAAAGCAGAGTCTTTGTGTACATGATCACGGAAATGGCGTACGGTTTGAGGGTGAAGATAATAATAGGAAGCAATACGGGCCGAAATCAAAGGAACCAATTCGAAATCATCAACAATTTCAACACAACCGGCCTCTTCCAACCGATGTGCAACATCATTGATAGTATTTGACAAAAATGTATCGACGCCCTTTTGTGTCATATCATCCAACCCATAATATGTAGGGTTTTGTTGAAGACGACGATAAAAGTAGGTCCAAGTCAAATAATCAAGAGCATCTTGCTTGGATTTGATAGTGCCACCAACAATTTCAGCATTAATATGGTCATCTAAAAACTTGTGTAGACTAGATTCAACAGGGAACGGTTCATGCAAAAACTTTTTAAAGAAATTCTTCTTGCTATCTTGTACAAATACACGTGAAATACCTGTATTATCAAATTGAGGGCGACCTGCACGGCCCATCATTTGCAATACATCAGTAATAGGGAAATCAACATATCGACGCTCCTTGTAATTATAAAACTCGGTTCCCTTAATAACAACCAAATGTGCTGGTAAATTAACACCCCAAGCCAATGTACTAGTAGCAATCAAGATTTGAATCTTCATATTTAAGAATAACTCTTCAACAATTTTACGATCGTTTTCCTTTAAACCAGCATGATGAAGGCCAATACCGAATGCAAGAGACATTCGAAGTGATTCATCATGAACATTAGACAAAATCATTTCCATTTCCATGTCATCCATGTGGAGCCATTGACGTGGATTATCTTCCATACCACAATAAGCAATTAAATCTTGAGCTGTGAGACGAGTTTGTCTACGAGATGATACAAATACAATGACAGGTTGGGTAGGGGAATGAGTTTTGATGGCAGCATAAGTAGGCTTGTTCATAGTAGCCATACGAGGACAATAATGCTTTCCAGGGAACCCATCAATATAAATTTCAAGGGGCACTGGACGTACAGAATGCCTAAAATTGAAAAGACCAGCTTTATCAATACCTAACCAATTAGCTAAATCAATAGCATTGGCAAGAGCAGTTGAAAGACCAACAATACGCACTTTTTGATCTAATTGAGAACCAATGTAATTCATACGCGATACAATAACCTCCAAAATTGGACCACGATCACCACCCAACAAATGGATTTCATCAATAATAACACAGGATACATTACGAACATAACTACGCTTTTGCCAACTACGACTAATACCATCCCATTTTTCAGGTGTAGTAATGATGATATCAGCAGATTCAATGGTCTTGAGATCAGGAGTTACATCACCAGTTAATTCGACAAGTTTTTTATTCATAGGTCCTGTCAAACGTTTGCTCCAATCGGCCACTCTTTCTTTAACCAAAGCTTTCATAGGAGCAATATATACCACCTTGGATCCAGGGCGATCTCTGAAAGCAGCCCACATTACTAATTCAGCAGCAACTGTCTTACCAGAACCGGTAGGAGCACCAACAAGTGAGTTCTTGTCTGTATTATATAAAGTATGGAAAATTTGGGTTTGTACAGGATTGAAATGTGTAAATCTTTTAGCACAGATAGTTTCAAGAACTTCATTTTGAAGAGCAGTGATAGGCAAAGGTTGTAAATCAAGCAAATCAGTATGAGGAGGATAAAGTTGAGGCAAAATTAAATGCTGAAAAGAAACGGGCAAAATAGTTTCAGCACCTAACCATCTATCAGATACAGCACGGATATAGATTTGGGAAGGAAGTGGTTCAACTAAGGGTACAGTAAATGCAATCTTAATGGGCTCACCAAATTGCTTTTTGTAGAGCAAAAAATATTCAGAATAATAGATTTCAACATTTTCAGAATCTTCTGCCCAAATATACCAAGGTTCAACGCTTCCATGTACACGATCATTCCATACGAAATCAGGAGTAACAGTCAATTCAACATTTAATACATTGCGAGTAATAGGAGCAATACGAGCATCAAGCAAAAGCATTGGGAATTGATCGACACATTTGGAAATGGTCATACCCATACGACGATGATGAACCAATTCACCCAACTCATTAGGATCCATATCGCGCATTTCTTCAATAGATACTTCATGTGTACGACTTTCAATCTTGTTGATAATTTCATGAGGAAGGCCCATTTGTCTCAAAGGATGTTGAAATGTCCACATACGTTTCTCGACAGCCTTGTTGATTTGGAGCAATACAGATGCTGTAGGTCCCCAATTTCTATTGAGAGCAATCTCGAATAATGCACGAGCGATACGCCCAGAGTTTTGAGCGACATAAGCACAGTCGGAAACAAGTGCAAAATCTTCAATAAAAGCATTGGAAACATAAGATTGTAATAAAATATTGACCTTGCCATGAGTATCTTCAGTGCCGCCCTATAAAACATTTTGATTTAGATTGATTGGATCTATATAATTTAGCATGCTCTTACCCTAATATCGCAAGCACATGCATTTTCCAATAATTTTTTAAGCTCTTGATGCTCAGTATCTCTTGATTTGATTTGATCAAATTCGGAACTCATACTCATCATGGAAAGAACATCAGCTTCGGTCATGCGAGGCTTCATCATGGTATTGAAGATTTCAATACTAGTATGTTTGATATAAAAGTTGGAAGATATACGGCCAAGATCTTTGGGTAACAAATAACCTGTATTTTCATCAAATATAATCATTTGGCATTTGGCGAGTTTGCGAGCAGCCAATGTAATAATTTCGTGTCGCTTTCTTCCGAGCAGTGGATCATTCGAAGGCTCTAAATTATCCATACCATAAATCATGGGATTTTTCTTCATACGAACATACAAGTAGGTATAACTGAGCCATGTAACAGCTTCATCAACATTAGTTACAGTGCCCAAAGAAATCTCAGCATTCAAATTATCAACAATATTTTCAATAAATTTGGATTCGATAGGATGTTGTTGAGTAATTGCAGATATATAATGCGACAAACGATCATGTGTAGTAAGAATATAACCTACACCATGAGTTTCGTATTGAGGACGACCTGCACGACCAAAAATTTGGAGTACATCCAAGATAGATAAATCAACGTAACTACCCTTTGTAGAATCATAAACCTGAGTTCCCTTGATGACTACAGCATAAGCTGGTAAATTAACACCCCAAGCAAGTGTAGCAGTACAACAGAGTACTTTAAGGGCACCATCTTGAAACATCTTTTCGGTCAGATTACGATCAGATCGAAGCATACCAGCATGATGGATACCAAAACCATATTGGAACAGCTCTTTCATTTCCTTATTACGAGATTTCGCTACTTCACGTTTGAATTGTGTGTATCTTGGCGAATCTGAGCAATCAAATGCATCATTCAAAGCTTCATTAGCAACCTCTTCCCTCAACATTTGTGCAGTTTTAACTGTTTCTTTTCTTGCATGAACGAATACCATTACTTGATGTCCATCTCTAACAAGATCTGACACCTTATCAAAACAAGCACGATTCATTCGTTCATTGGAAGGGACGGAATTAGGCTTTCCTTTGATACCCAAGAAATGTTGCTCAAGGGGAACAGGTCTGAAACCATTATCAAAGTAAAACAAACCTTGATAAGGATTAACTCTTAAAAATGCAGCAACATCTACATAATTGGGAAGAGTAGCAGACAAACCAACAATACGAATTAAGGATTGACTTGATTCAACTTGACGAAGAGTTCTTGCAATGATACTTTCAATAACAGCGCCACGATCTTCATGCAACAAATGCACCTCATCGATAATCAACAATTTCACTTTCTGAGTCAATTCAACATCGCCAGTACCCTTTCGAGTAATAACATCCCATTTCTCGGGTGTAGTAACAATAAATTGAGTAGCGCTAATTTCTGCTTTTGTTAATTGCATATCACCAGTCAATTCACGCACACTGATACCCAAAAACTTTAATCTTTTGCCCATTTTTTCTACAATTTCAGCAGCAAGAGCTTTCATAGGAGCAACATAAACAATCTTGAAATCATTCTTGGCGATGGTAAAATCAATCTCGGTTGTGCCTTTTCTAGGTGGAGGGCTGCAATGTTGAGTTAAACATCGAAGCACTGTCAACATGGCAACATCAGTTTTACCCTACACATTAAAGATATGAATACATGGATTTTGAGTACGTTGCTTAAATTACTTACTGCACCAGTAGGAGCACAAACAAGCATATTTTCATTAGTTTCATAGGCTACGGGGTATACAATGGACTGAACTCTGTTTAAAGTTTCATAGGCCTGGATATATTGAATTGTTAATTCTCATCAATCAAATATATAGGTTTTAATCAAAATACTTGCCTTGAAAGCACCTCGAGCCAAAGCATCCATTTCAGAAATAGGAATACGTCTTTCACCAGTACGAATTGGAGCTACTTTAGGAACAGGAATGGTCGTTTCTTCATAATCATTAAATTCTTCACGGACAGTACCTGCTGGTAAAGCATATCTTGTACCAAATAATGATAAAGTACCACCAGCTTGGGCTGATTGATACACATGAGGATAAGATGCAGCAGTTTTTGTCTTGTAATTGGAGCTGAATAAGGGCGCTTGACTTGCATTAATCAATGCATCTTCTCTAGCTTGTCGTAAATCTTCCCCATCAAAACCCAAAATACTCATTGAAACAGCATTAGCATCATCTACCAATATAATTAGA
The DNA here is from genome assembly GCA_016758945.1 of Mucor plumbeus. Classification (NCBI taxonomy): domain Eukaryota; kingdom Fungi; phylum Mucoromycota; class Mucoromycetes; order Mucorales; family Mucoraceae; genus Mucor; species Mucor plumbeus. Next base: position 14,930 of record JAEPRC010000762.1, read on the forward strand.
TACAAAGGTTAGAGCATAATTGCAAAAATATCTTACCTTCTGTTCGATTTTGGTTCTTTGTAGCTCTTTTTTGCTCCTTTCTTAATCGCTTCTCTTCTCTCAATTCCTTTTCTGACTGTACGATAAATTGAGTACCATATACAGGTCTTTTTGCTTCAGGAGCAGGAGCTGTTACTCTTCCTTTTGAATGTTGTTCATCATAATCAGACATGCGAATAATGTTGCGTACGATAGTTGAACGATGAGAAATGAGATCTGTAATGAAATCCAATGCTTCGTATCCCAATAATTCAACTAAAGAAATCTGAATATCATCATCTGTATCGCCAGAGCGAATAATTGTGAATATATCTGCGCTTAGTTTACGTTCGTCAAGCCCAAGATCTTTCTGATTAGTAACCTGACTTCGAGCTTGTCTGTGATACTGCATTTTAATATCTTTTTCAATAAATATACCCAAGAAAAAAAAAAACTTACTGTAAAAGCCAATTGCGGTCGTATATGGCTGCAGTACCAGAGGATGGTACACCACTTAAAGCTTGTTGTGGTGCTTCTGGCATTGGTTCTGGTATAAATTCAGGTTCATGCTTTTGTGATAAAGGTGCAATGAAAGGTTTCTTGGGTATGTTGAATTCAATGTTATCTCCAAAATTTATAGTAGGTAACTCTATTTTACAACAAAACAATTCAATTATTGCTCCAATTATTTCAAAACATTACATACCTTTTGTCGCGTTATTGTTTTCGCTATATTTCTCGACAAGACTGCAAAAGGCTTTGACAGACTCATTCCAATTATTTTTGCTTTCGATAGAGCGAGTTAAAAAATCGGAAGGTTGGCTTCTAGCTTTCCCTTTTCCTTTGGAGGAAGTAGGCTTTGCAGTTGATAATAGTTGATGAAGCACTGCGCTAAAAGGTGCTGATGCTACCATATTATATAATAGATGTTTTTCGCTTGAAATATGTAAATAACAAAAAAAAAAAAAAAAAAAAAGGGATCACAAATAAAATTTAATTGCTCTTCTTTAAATAGGGATGTCAAATATCGTCGCAGCAGGAGCAGCATTTGCTGCGGTGAGATGATAGCGGGACTCAAAGGAATTGTACAGAAAATGCACAAATGAATGCATACACTGTGGCAGTAAATTGATAAAATGTTTTGCTGATATTTCTTAAACTTGAAACTTTATTAAACCCCATTTAACTTCTTGAAATGTTAATATCTCCTTTTCATTTATAGAAGAGCTTCCTCAATCTTTAATGATAATTCGAAATGGCACTTACGAATATCTTATTTATGGATATGTGCAACTATTCATCAATCAATGATTAAGTTAGATGCGACATTACTAAAAAGTTTCTTATATTCGATGCTCTTTAAAAAAAGCATTTATTTGTACTTTACTTAAATTTGATGTTCAAATATTCCGCAATACGATATTATAATTTCTCGATGAATATACCAGCAAATTGAACAAAAAATTGAATACAGAAAAGCTATTCATATTTTTATGTATAGTATACACTACTACGACAACCAGATGTTGCTGCTTATTGGGAGAATAAGCAGCACATGCATGCTTATATTGTCATTGTAAAATTCCTTACCAGGTATATGATTAATTTTTTCTCAATCTGCCCATGTTTTCTACTAAAACTTTAAAAGCAATGCAGAAAATATCAACGATTTGAAATAACAATAAAATAAAAAATATATGTTAAAAAAATATTCAAAAATTTGATCAAGTTTGGTGAATTTATATAAACATAATAGATTTTAACATTAAATATAACAGGAATTTACAGTGTGTAAAATTTCACTAGACAAAAAGAGCCAATGCAACAAAGCAGACGTTAAGACATTACCAGCATTGTAATTTTAATTAGCTGTTGCTGTTTATTATAAAAAAGAAAATTTTATTTGAAAAAAAAAATAACGCATAGGAGATTTGTAATTATACCACGACGCCAACGGCAAAAGAAAAAAGTATTCTGCGAATTTAACAAAATTCACCGCCGTTATGCAACATATAACATATTTTATGATTAAAATGATATAAAACATAAATTACAAATAAAGAGATGTTTAAAGGATTTTTCATCCTTGATTTTAATAAATGTAATTTCTTATTCATCATAAATGTAACTTACAAGAAACTTTTGTAAATTCAATTCAAGTATTTGAATTGGAAAACTATTTTACTACGTTGTTTCGATTTACAATGAGCTGTTCCATTCGCAACTACTATATTTTCTGATTTAAACATCCCCTACATACCATTGCATTGCAAAAGTAACAATTTCGACAAATTTTCTCCGAATGTTCATAGATTTCAGGTGTGGCGGTAATTTAAAATAAAAACTTTCTGATGCTGAAAAAAATTCGTAAAAACAATCCTAAATTTTTAAAATACAAAATTAACATCAAAAGTGTATAGTAACCTGGCTAAGTCTAATAAATAACCTTGTTATAAAATTTAATTTTACATCTAATGATATACTACTTAAAAACTTTTGTCACCAAAATTATTACGAAAAAGCCAAAAATATAGAAATCAGTTTTTAGGAATTCTAAAAGTAATTCTATAATAAAATTTTAGGGTTAGCAATAGAAAAAAATACCGCTAAAAAATACCTATCATCTGAGGCATAATTTGTCACTCTAGCGCTATTTTTCATAAAGTTATTAGCTTTCTTCGAAAAAGTCAAATTTTGGACGAGGGTATACAAGGGGAAAAGTCATAATTTTTCGAGATAGATTTTATAATAAAATATAATTAAACTAAGCAAAAGAATCATTTTTGGCTTATAAACTATGTGCTTAAACGGTTGCTATCTCGAGTTATAGACCATTGAAGTTGCGTTTTTGTACCCTTTTAATGGAAATATCTTTATAAATAATGTATGAATTTAATTCGGATTTTTACTAGATTTATTTTTCTCCTCCATATATCTGTTTTGAAATATTACTCTTTGAGATTGCTTTAAAATTGCAAGAGTTATCAACTGAAAAGTGAATTTTGTGGCAATTTCCTCGGCGTTATAAGATACTACAGTCTGCATAAAACGAAGTTTGATAATTTAGGCATCTCAATTCGAGCTTGGTATGTATTAAATTTACTCTTTGAAGCAATTTTTTGGTGAAGTCCTTAGGGCAACTTTGTAAAAAGTATTCTAACATATACTTTATGACTTACTGTATGCTTCCAGAGCACACTATGATTCTGCTCAAATGAAAGCATCTCAAATATTGGCTGAAAAGTCAATCAATGAAAAGTCAGAAAATAGTATTTTTGAATGTAAATTCCTTTTGCTTGATTAATTGCAAGCTGTTTTAGTCTGAAGCAATATTATGTACGCCAAATATTTCGAAAAATATGTGTATTCAAAGTTTCATGAATTTATAGCTGCAGTAAACAACGAATTTGTTTACTAAAATAAAAAAAAAATATAAAATAAAAGCGGTAGAGATACAATTTTAATCAGCTAAAGTTTTATTACAAAAGATTTCTGATGATTAAATATAATTGAATTATTCTTAAAGTTTATAAATAAAAATACAATTTAAAAAAGACAATAATGTATCAGCTTTTCCAACTGTATATAAAAACTAAAAGAAGTCTGAAGTTTATTAAGATATAAAAGTATGGGTCTTTTATATCAGTTCATTATTTACTACTGAGAATATAACTATAGAACCAATAGATCAATATGATAAGTATTTATCCATATTGATTTAACAAATCAGGAAAACAATATGTTGAGTGCTTTTCCTAGTTGACATGTTTCAAGTTTAGTATTTGTCTTGTTCTTGTTTAATTTGTTAATGGAAGGTCCGTGCCTGGAGATCTAATTATATTAATAGCGCCGCCTATTAATATTGAGTTTGACATGAGTTAATTGTGCTACTAAGCCACATGGAAAAGTAGAATATCCGTAGTTGATACTTCCTTCTGAAGTATTGGTTATACTATGGGTTTGTCCAAGCCACAACCATAGTATCTTGACTATCAGGTTAGGATGTAGATTTGTAGAAGGTGGCATGGAATACAACAATAATTGAAAAAGTATGAGGGTATTTATTATAGTGATTTAGAGAACTTGTACGTATATCATCAGACTTGAATGGAGTAATTTTCTAATTTTGAGTTGTTGTTACTGATATCATAATTAAGAGATAAATCATGCAAATCATCGGCCATAAAGGGTTGTGTGTCTAGTTCAACAATGTGGGCCTTTTGGGAGCTTTTGGCTATAGCCATATATTTAGGTAACCTTGATTTTAAGGCGTGAATTCTATGTGCGCTTGAAATCTTATTTATTGTTAGTGTAAATATGACACAGAGGAATAGTTGACTAAACCTAATATCTTTGTTATTATAGTAGATCAATGTATCTGTATTGATCTACATCATATTCTTAGATAGTAAAACCCTCGTAATAGTTATAATAATGAGTGTGTATAAATACATACAAAGGATGTATCGTTAATAAAAGTGTAATTTTTTGGCAAGATTATTCTTACAGATTCTTTTGACATTTCATACACGACATGTATTGTTTCAGAAGAAGTATTTTGTATCTTCGCATGCGTTTGTTATTGTGTTCACTTTTAGTATCTCTTTATTATTACTGCACTTTAATATTTCAAGTGGTATGAACTCTGTAAGTAGATACTTGTACATTAAGTTATTTTATGATTATCAAGCTTTTAGTATGTAATTCCGCTGCAATAGTGTAATTATTCACATTACATGAGAGCATATAAATTGCATGAATTAGTTTTAGTTGGAAAAGATACATATAAATACTTGGACGTCAAAACAGATATAGAACTTTAGTGAAAATATCTGTTACCAAACATCCCATTCACATTACTCGTAATATATTATCTTTTACTTAAATAAATCATAATAAACTACAACCACAATTATTATAAATACTTAATTGTCTCCATATTATTTACTTTTAATCTATAGTAAGTAGTATAGACCAAATAATAATTGTAACAATTAGAGTAACACCAAACACTACATCTTAGTACATCATTCTTACCAATTACTACTACATTGGCTTCAAGATAATTGTATTTCTTACAAATAGCGATAAACGCTCTTTTATAATATATAATACTGAATTATCATATTATCATAGTGGTACATTAATTCATCTAACATATAAGTAATTCAATTGAACTAACCTTTATAAAATATTAACAATGTCCAATTGTACGCAAACGGTAGAATTCACCATGACAGAAACTGTTTTTCTAAAAAAAAACCTACTAGCAGCGTCTCAAACTACAGTGACCTGCAAAACTGTTTCAATGTTTTGAAAATTTGAACAAAAGTAATCATAACTTTTTCAATTTCAGTCGGAGATGCATGAAATTACTATTTTAAGTAATTTAACATATTTTAAGTATTCAGTAAAAGTCTGATTTAAATAATTGTAATTCCGCATATATTATGTAAGTTTAAAAAAGAGTACATCATTGAAACAGTTTTGCACGCACATCATTAAAATTATAAATTAGCAACCTACAACTTCTACATTAAAGCTGGACACCTTATAAAATAGATAAATACGTGAAAAATATAGGAGATGTTTTTCAATTTTAATCCTACAATTCTTGCTAGTAACTTCAAGCAAAATACCAAAATAAAAAGTATATTGGACAATAAACGCAACGACGTCCTTTCTTTGCTAAATTCAGGTCATACCGTAGCGAAAATTGTTCGCCGTGTAAGAGTTAGCAAAGCCACAGTATGTCGTATTAAAAAAATAGCTTGTCTTGACCGAAAAAAAGCTAAAGGAGGCCGCACATAGAAACTAACTATTGAAAATAAAAGATATTGTGTACAAAAAGTCGCCAAAGGTGGCTTAGGTAATGAGATATAAGCCAAAGAAGAGCTCTCACATAGTTTGAAAATTAATGTCAGCGCAGATACTGTACGTAGAACTCTCATGAATAATGGTTTAGGCGCTTTACCTATGGTAAAAAAGCCAGACATCAGTGACGATAATGCCAAGGAGTGTCTCCTCTGGTGTAAAGACAGAGTTGCTTGGACTTTAGATGATTGGAAGCGCGTTATTTTTACCGACAAGTTAAGGGTAAATTGTTTTAACTTGGATGGTTGAGTTGGTGCTGGAAAAGAGACAACGAGGAGGTACAACCAAAGCATACAAAGAAAACGAGAAAACATGGAGGCGGCCGTATCATGATTTGATGTGAAATTTCTTATTCCAGAGTCGACTGGTTGTGCAAAATTGAAGGCAATTTAAACTCCAAACTATACAAAAGTATTACTGACGACGATTTGGAACAATGTATTGACGAAATGTCCCAAAAATTAAAGTTGCGTAGAGATCAAGTCATTCTT
>JAEPRC010000763.1:0-19665 GCA_016758945.1 Mucor plumbeus
CCAGAGGATGTATTTATATACTTTCATTATAACTAATACTAGATTTAATATCTTAAGGATATGCTGTGGAACAACGTGGAGAACATGATGTAGATCATGTGAACACACTTTAATCTACTATAATACCGATTATAGACTGGAACATTGGAAGTGCGACCTTGATATAGATATTGACGCAACTGTTTATATATACAGAATAAAGATACTAGAAAATAAAGTTAAAACTAGATATATTTATTGAGTATATTTTGTATCAAAAGATGATGATGAACTTTTTTAACAAGCATTAAGAAACAGGGTATTTATAGTTTTTTGGAAATGTGAAATCAGTAACAGATTCTATAACAGATTGGCCAAACCAGTTTTGACAGTAATAACATTGCACCAAGCTAAGTATCTATAGTATTCATGCTTGACTAAATTTAGAGAATAGATCTTCTTTTCAATTAAATAACGCAACTCGAATTTCAAGGACAGATTCGTGATTGGATCATCCAACACATTCGTGCTACACGATTTCATCATAGCCTTCATGTAACATAACTAACTGTAATAAAGGTAAAATGCATCATTATAACCTCATTCTTCTTACTCTAAGGATTATAACCAGCTAATACTTATTTGAGAACTTCTACTATTGATGATGCTATATAATCTAGATGCACCCGACGCAGTCTATGTTCTAAACAACAACATGCTTTACTAAATGTAAGTTTTATATTTTTTACATCTTAAAAAAAAATAATAGCAATGTAAATGAATTATTCAAGAGCATACTTTTGAGCACATTTCGGGACATTTTTTTCTGCAATCTACACTCTTATTTGAGCACACGGATGTGCTCATATAAGCTACTTTTTCTATTTTCCCTTTGTGAGGGTATCCTCGGCGTTATTCTAATTTAATAAGCGCATCCAGTTACTAATTATAAGAAAAATTGCTCATATAAGAGTATCAATGCTCCCACAAACTTATCCAGGACGTAGGCCATAGTAATGAGTATGATAATAGTCCTACTTTTGATTATAGTTCTTATACCATTTTAAAAAGTTGCTTTCTCTCTTCCTTTGAGGAATTTTTGCGTATAATAAAGTTCCAAATAAGAGGTATTTTGCCCTAATTCACCAAAATTAATCTAAAATTGAATATGAAATTCAAACTACAAAATTGGACTGTTAATTTTCTGTAACTACAGGACAGATTCCATTGAAAGTTACTCTGAATTTTATGTTTAACCAAAAAATAGTAGTTTTTTGTCAAGATAATCAAAATAATAGTTTCCATTAAAGCAAAATAAGTTGAGTTAGTGTAAAGCGTAATATACGGTATCTGTAAAGTTTCAAATTTGGCATTTGACTAAAAAAAATTGAACAAATGTTGCACATTAAATTTTGCGTAAAATGCAATTAAAATTCTAAAGATTTTTTAAAGATACATACCACTTTTAATTAATATATTTTCAATTTAAATAATTGATATAATGCGCAACAAAATTATGCTATTGATAGTCTTTCTGACTATATTTTTTGTAAAAAAAAAAAAAACGAGGTTTTTGCCAATTTTTTTTTCATATTCAAAAATTTGAAAACGTTAAATACAGGTCTATTTTAGAGGCAAATTTAAGAGCACTTGTTTATACTTATTTTTGAGGATATCTCCAAGAAAAATTAATATTTTAAAAAAAGTTCAATTGTTTCCAATAGAGCTCAACAAGGTTCATGGTATATATATATATAAAATGTTGCTCATCATAATATATAAAATGCTGCTCATTATTAAAAGTATTTTGAAGCCTACTACACAAATATCAGAAAATGAAGTAAAAAAAGCGCCCGCTCAGAATTTCTTCACACTTAAACATGTTATGAAATAGGCTTCATTATCAAAAAGTTCTAATTTAACTTAACTTTTGCAGAGATATTAAAGCACAAAGTTTTTAATTTTCATAGTATATTAGTGATAAAATTTGAAACATTAGCATTAAAAAAGTTATACTAACTGTTAGAGATAGAGTATTTCCAGATGTTCGTTTTTGGATTAAACTTGAACATTATTTCAGGTGCTGTAAATTAACATATAATATTTCTTTTGTGTATTTTTTGAAAACAAAATTGAATAAGGATGAAAAATCAAAGTAGCAAGCTTTACGTATTCTAGAGTTTTTTGTATAATGTAGAGTGTAAAATAAATTTAGGAATATTATAAGTAGCAAAATGCGACCAGTTCATATATATTTAAGGTACAGTATATCCTGAAAAGTTTTAGTACAAGGTTTAAAAAAAAAAATTAATTCAAATTATGGAATTTAACTTTTTCCAATATTTAACCATTCAAAGTATTATTATATCAAATCAATGATTCGTCGAATACTATAGATTATAACAATGAAATCAAGATGCATTTTTTTTTATAAACTAATTTCTTTTAATCCATTAGAAAAGAAAGCAAATAAATATTCAGGTGGAACTATCCATTATAAATGGCTTGTATGTTCAATCAGCTTTGAGTAAGTATTATATACAAACTCCCATGCTATGGGTTGAGAGGCATTAATAACTTCTTTTAGTAGAGTTTAGTGCTAATTTTATTTATACCCATATAACTATGCTAAGTTCTATTGAAAAGAATCATATGTTTTTCAAACAACCAATAGTTTTTTTTTATATTTTGAGTAGGGCAAACTGCCTTATTATCAATCAAAGGATCTTTTTAGAAGAGAAAGATGTATTTTTGAGCTATCTACCTATATACAAGTATCTTTTCTGTACATAAAAGCCCAATGTCTTGGAATTTTTTTTATCTGAGGGTTTCCGTATTTACGAATGTTAGTAAGTGGCGTATGATTCGCATTCGTAATGCTTTTCAGCGAAAGCATAAAAAGCATAATTATAGATTATCGTTCTAATATCTTCTACAACTTTCAAATGCCTCAGTCAATTATATTGTAATCATGCGCTTTATTAGAAACATTATTTGGTTCAAAATGAACATTTATGATTTCTAGAATTTAATTAATGTGACACTAAACGTAGAGTAGTTTAAACTTTCTTTTGTGATGGTGTGATTTCCATTCAATAAAGATGTCGTGGATGACAAAAGTTATGCGAGTCTAGCGTTCAACCGCTAGAATTAATAAATATATAATGTCATAATCTGTTCCAAAATATGAGATGATACTAAAATCAAAACGTATAAAGAAACTTAAAAAAAAAAAAAAAAAAAAAAAAAAAAAAAAAAAAAAAAAAAAAAAAACGAAATCAAAACGTCTGTTGTATGGTTTAAAATATTGATATCATTTAAACTCAAAAAGATGGTTGCATTTAATGTTCTAGTTTTTTGAAGGCTTAACTACAAAAGGTAATCTTTACTAACAACGAGGATTATATGTATGGCAATTCGAATGCACTTTTTTTTTTATAGGAAAAATTACATAATAATCCCCCCTGTAAATGATAAATAGAGACATTTGGGAACTAATTTCATTATTCTATAATGATCAAAATATCTTTTTATTTTATTTCATCTTTGAGGATAAGGTATTTAGCAATATTTTTCAGGTTACAGTGTTCTTTGATTCACGTTTTGGTAAGACCACGATGTCGAATAAGAACTCTTGAACATAAATCAACTCAGAATTACCATCTCGGATAACTAAAAAAATGAAAAATAATCCTTTTACTACCCTTCCCCCTTCTCCCTTTCAAAAGAACCTTTCCCCGCAAATAGAAAAATTCTTTTTCTTTTACTATTTCATTTGTATATGTCAATTAAATTATAGACTTAAAAAAAAAACAGATACCCCTTATAGAAGAATATTTATTATATATATAAAAAAAAGACATTAAATGGGCGTAGTTTGTTGTAGAGAAGAGCTTTTAGATTTAGAAGGCGAAGGTAAAATTTACTAAAAATATTTAGATATTCATATAATAACATTTTGAATAGTCGAATTATCTCATTTTACTCTTTTAAGATCAGTTGGCAAAGGTGCTTTCGGTAAAGTTCGAGTAGTTCAACATAAAGGTACTAAGCAACTGTATGCTTTAAAATACATCAACAAGACAAAATGTATTCAAATGAGAGCAGTTGAAAATATTATATCAGAAAGAAGATTGTTAGAACAAATCAGTTGCAATTTGATTGTTAATATGAGATACGCCTTTCAAGACGATGATAACTTGTTTATGATTCTTGATTTAATGCTTGGTGGTGATTTAAGATTTCATCTTGATCGATTAGGTGTTATACCAGAAGAATATGTTCGATTTTATGCTGCTGAAGTCGCCGTTAGTTTACATTATCTTCATTCGTTAAATATTATTCACAGGTACTGTTCATAAAATAATATAATATAATAATAATATGTGCAACCAAACTAAAAAAAAATAATATATATTACACACACACACACACACACACACACACACACACACACACACACACAGAGACCTTAAACCTGATAATATTTTATTGGACGAACAAGGGCATGCTCATCTTACTGATTTCAATATCGCAACAATCATAAATAATGCAAAACCATTAACTTCTGTTGCTGGTAGTTTTGCTTATATTGCCCCTGAAGTATTACAAAAAAGAGGTTATCTTACATCCGTAGATTGGTGGTCCTTGGGTATTGTTATTTATGAATTATTGTTTGGAAAAAGGCCTTTTCGAGGAAAATCAAACGAAGCTCTTCAACATGCCATTCTTCATGATAATGTACAGTTTACAGAAAATCACAAATTATCTACTCATGCCATTGATTTTATAAAATGTTTGCTTACAAGAGATATAAAATCTCGTATTGGTGTTGGAAAAGAAGGGTTTCAAAGATTAATGCGCCATCCTTGGTTTAATGGCATTCCATGGGAATTACTTGAACAAAAGCAAGTAGAACCGCCTTTTGCTCCTGATGTAAGTACATACACAAACACACACACACACACACACATATATATATATATATATATATATATTTTAAATAATTACTTATTAATATTTCAATCAATAGAGCAAAAGAGCTAATTTTGATCCAACACATGAGCTGGAAGAAATTTTATTAGAAGATAATCCTTTGAAAGTGAAGAGACGAAACCCTAAACGAAGTGGAGCAGCTGCTTCTTACGCGACTTCTTTCAAAAGCCAAGCAACTGATCCTAATATACCAGAGCAAAGTCCTGAAAGACAACTTATGGAAGAAAAATTTTTAGTTTATGATTATACCAAACCCGATGAAAATGAAAATCGTAAAAAACTGATTGAACAAAGACATTGGGCTCAAAAAATGAATAAAACAACAGGTGAAAAGCAAGGATTACATCCAAACCAAGCATATGGACAAACAAGAAAAGCAGGTGGCACTTATAAAGCAAGTGTTTTAGATCATTTAAACCAGAAACCAGCTACTCCATTAACAGCAGGAGACATTCTCAAATTGGAAGAATTAGCCAGAACAGCTCGATCTGGAAATAGCAAAGACAAAGGAAATGAATGGAGACCACCCTCAGGATTAATGGGTAATAGTCCTCCAGATGGATCACCATTAGATGCAGTACAAGCCCGTGATGATTATATATTACAGAATGGTGGTGTGCCACCACCATCTAGACCACCACCTTTATTATCTCAACATAACAACAATAGTAATGAATTAAATCAACGTAATAATAGCACAATTACAAATAATACTACAAATACAACAACAACAACAACAACAACAACAAATTCTACTAATACTTCAACTACAACATCTAATCATATATCTCATAAAGCATCTCAAGAGTATTCAGACTATCAAACTAGAAGATCCTCTGATGATAGTTATCGTTTAGCTTCTTCACCTGATAATAGTGAATATCCTTTAATTGCTTCAGCAGCAGCATTAGGTGTAGAGTATCAGCACCATTTTCATCATCAATCTGGATCAGCCTCATTAAATCAACAACAACAACATATTAATTTTCATCACAATAGTAATAATAATAATAATAATAATAATAATAATAATAACAATAATAATAGTATTAACAACAATAATCATAATCCATATCCACCGTCCATCATATCAACAACAAGCTCAAATACATTGAATGATCCTTCAAAATCAATGATTACCTACAAAACAAATTCTTCATCCAATATAACTATTTCAGCAGCATCTCGTCCACCTCCTGCTCGTATTTCAAGCATTCCACGAATTCATGGTAATCCACTTCCACCACCAACAAGTTTACCTCCACCTATTCCGTCAGATTTACCTCCATTACCGCCAATACCAAAAAATTATATTTAGATTTTATTATAAAAACAATTATAATTGATTGTATTTTTTTTAATGAGTTTTTTAAGAGAGAAAGAGAGAGTATGTGTGTGTGTGTGTGTGTAAGAAAAAGGAAAAATAAACAATTTTCAAAATGGTAGTACAATGGAATAAATTACTATATACAGTATTCTGTTTTGGCTTTTATAACCGCATCTGGGCAATTGATATTTGCATGCAATATAAAAAAAGAAGCATATCCTTTGTAAACATTTCTTTTTTACTTTTTAATAATAACAACAAAAATATCATGGCACCACCAGAAGATAAAACAAATACAAGACCAGGAACAATGTATCATAGCCATGGTATTGAAGTATATCATAAACCAAAAGATTTCACTGTTGTGGATCATGATGCTGGATTCAATTTACAGAAATTGGCTTGGATTGAACAGAATAATAGTTCGGAAGCATTCACTAAAGTACGAGTGATCAAAGAAATTTCAGAAGATGTTGCCTTGGTTGAACATGAAGATCATTCTAATGAAGAACAGGTACCAAAAGATCAAGTTTATATGATGAATCCTCCTAAATTCGATCATGTCGAGGATATGGCTGAATTGCTATATATGCATGAACCTGCTGTAGTTCATAATTTGACTCAAAGATACAAAAGAAATGATATATATGTAAGCAATTCCGCAAATACAACCATTTGATTCAAGTGCTAACTGATCATCTAATAGACTTATTCTGGCATGTTTTTGGTAGCTGTCAACCCATATCGTAATTTACCTATTTATTCAACAGAAATTATCCGCCATTACAGAAAAAAGAGACGTGGTGAAGTACCTCCGCATATCTACGCTATAGCAGACCATGCGTTTTATGATATGCTTCATGATAAAGAGAATCAATCAATTCTAATTACGTATGTACATTGTAGCTACCCTCTATAAATTAAAATTCTAAATTATACATATTTTTAGAGGTGAATCAGGTGCAGGCAAAACTGAAAATACCAAGATTGTTATACAATATTTAGCCTCAATTGCTGGTAATGGTAGTAATGGATTTGGTACAGATTACACACAAAAGAGTACATTAGAAACACAAATCCTTCAAGCAAATCCTATTTTAGAAGCGTTTGGTAATGCACAAACAATTCGTAACAACAACTCTTCTCGTTTTGGTAAATTTATTAGAATTGCGTTCAATCGAAATGGTGATATCCGTGGGGCATTTATTGATTGGTATTTATTGGAAACTTCTCGTGTGCATACTCAAACTTTGGAGGAAAGAAATTATCATATTTTCTATCAATTGCTGAATGCTGCGGATCAAGGTATTAAAGGTAAATAAGATATTCAAATTTATAAGCACGAAAACTGACGACTATTATAGCACAACTCAATATTAGTCAACATTGTCCTGCAGATTTCAATTATACAAAACATTCAAATCATACTATCCAAGGTGTTGATGATGCAGCAGAATATAACAAACTTGTACACTCTATGAATATCATGGGTATTGATGCAGAGGAGCGCATTGAATTCTTTCGTATCGTTGTAGCTGTCTTGTATTTGGGTAATATTGTAGTGAATAGTAACTATGGTCGAGTGGATATCAGTAATTATGAAATGGCATGTCAACTTTTAGGTGTATCAGCTCAATTATTCAAAAAGAATTTATTGGAACCTCAAATTAGGGCAGGCAATGAATGGGTCAGTCAATATAAGTCTCCAGGACAAATTAAGGACAATCTGGATGCATTGTCTAAAGTTTTATATGAGCGTAATTTTGGACACCTTGTAAGCCGTGTAAATTCAGCTATTGATGGCCCTCAATCTTTGGAGGGTATGTCTATTTCAGAAGGTGAACGATTTATTGGTGTTCTTGATATTGCAGGTTTTGAAATCTTCAAAATTAATAGCTTTGAGCAACTCTGTATCAATTACACGAATGAAAAATTGCAAGATTTCTTTAATCAAAATATGTTTGTGCTTGAAGAAAAGGAATACAAAAGAGAGAATATTCGCTGTGATGAATCGTTTGATTATCGAAATGATTTACAACCTACTATCAATTTGATTGAAAGTGGCAATAACCCTATCGGTATTTTGTCTTGTTTGGAAGATGAATGTGTTACTCAAGGTACAGATGATCGTTTATTAGCAAAAATATCAGAGCAAAATAGATCAAATACTCGTTTTACTCGAGACAAATATAACGAAGGTTTCTCTATCAAACATTATGCCGGTGAAGTAAAATATCAAACTGCAGGTTGGATTGAACGTGGCAAGGATCCTTTGAATGAACATGTTGCTAGATTATTTGCTGAATCGACAAACCCACATGTAGCTACCTTGTTTAAAGATTATGCTGCTGATTTACCCAATTCTTCAGTTCGTCAACTTGATATCCGTAAATCACTCCATCGCACTCGTAAAGGAGGAGGAAATTTCCACACAGTAGGCTACAAGCACAAGCAACAACTCAGTATCTTGATGAACACACTTCAAAACACACATCCTCATTTTGTTCGTTGTATTTTGCCCAATGATCGTAAACGTCCAGGAGAAATACAACCTCAACTTGTACTTCATCAATTACGTTGTAATGGCGTTTTAGAAGGTATTCGTATTTGTCGTGTAGGTTTCCCAAACCGTCTCTTGTTTGAACAATTTCGAGAGCAGTATAAATTGCTGGCACCTGATCTCATTAAAAACGAAAGAGATCATCGTAAAGCTTGTCAAATGTTGCTAAATACAAGTCAATTAGACTCTAATCAGTTCCAAATTGGTCGTACTAAAGTGTTCTTCAAAGCTGGTGTTCTAGGTGAATTGGAAGAGCAACGTGATTTAAGGCTTTCTGAAATTGCTACAAAAATTCAGGCTGCTTGTCTTGGTTTGATTACTCGTCGTAAAGTGATTCAACGCCAATCCCAAGACAAATTAATTAGAACCATCCAGCGTAATAGTCGTATCTATATTGATATCATGCAATCGAGATTATGGAAGGTCTATCATCGTAGAAAGGAGCTTCAATACACATTTGGTGCAGAAAATGCAGATCGAAAGAAGATTGACGATTTGGAGCAAGTACTGGCTGTTTCACAAGATCAACTCAAGGAGCTATCAATTGAAAATCAAAACCAACAAAAGACAATTGAAGCTCAAGAAACAGCACTAGAAGAACAACAGCAAGAATTAGATAGTGCTAATAAAACTTGCTTATCTTTGGAAGAAGAGCGTAGCGACTGGATGGTTAAATGCGAACAGTTAGAGCAAGAACTAAAAGAAACACGAGCAAAGCTCACAGAAACTGAATCCGAGCTTCAAACCACAAAGCAGTTTAGTGAGGAGCAAGCTATCATGCTTTCTAAAATCCATAAAGACATCCAAGAAGAATCAGAAGAAAATGAAGCCCTTATGATCCAATGTGATGAGTTATGTAAAGAAAACAACGAGCTTCAAGAACGAGTGCATTTCTTGGAAAACGACAAGACCATATCTGATGAGCTACAAGCAGAGCTAGATGCTCGTGACGCACAAAACAAACAATTGACACAAGATATAAGAGACAAAGAATTGAATTACACGCAACAGCTTAATTCTAAAGATGACGAAATTGCAGATCTACAAGAAATTGTAGAAACAGAAAGAAAAAAGAGACTAGTTAATGATACACAGTACAACGATTTACGGAAAGAAGTACTGAAATACAAGGGCGAGATTCATGAGAAGACCATGGCACACAATTCTGTTCAATCGCAGTTTGCTTCAATGGAAACTAGCTTGGCAAAGGAAATGGAAGAGAGAAAATTATACCAAAAGAAAAACACACAGCTGGAAAGAGATGTAGATATGCTAACAAAATTGGTACAAAGTGAAGCAAAAGAATCTCGTGCGCGGGCTGAAAGACTTGAGAGTATGGTGGCTTCCTTGTTGAAAAGAAAATCTTCGTAATAATCAAATTAAATGAATGCAACTAAAGCTGGAGTTTTTGTAACTCTTTAGATTTTAATTAACTAATTAATAAATTCTTAAATAAGCATTTTTAGACAAGGAAATAATCTTTGGCGGCCATTTAGTACCAATATTTACCTTATTGGAAAGTTCCGTTTTGGGGCGAACAATGCCTCATGGAAAATTGCAATAAGATTGGAGATTTGAGAAAAATGTAAATATGTTTTAGAAAATATTTATTGGTTATAAGAAATTGTCTGGTATGATTCTGAGCATCATCAGGAAAGTTTTTGGGTAGAGATATGCGCTCTTTTAATGGTTGATTTATGCGAAAATTGGTAAAAACAACAGCGCTAAATATTTGATTTCTCGAAAAAAAAAAACTACTATTGTTTTTCAAAGAAAAAATTATGATACTATACCAAATGCTAGCAAAATTAAAATTGCACAAGTTTTACGACTTTTGATTATTTTTCCATGATTTATAATTTCTTTAAAAATAACTTTTTTATAGAGTCATGTTTCACAAAACAATTTTAAAAAACATTATTAATTAGAAACTGAGTCAATCATTGTTTGGTTGAAATCGTAAACTATTGTATTTAACAACCAATTTAAAATGACACATGTTGTTTTTTTTTTCAGAGAAATTAGCACGCCTAATAAATTTCTAAGCGGCTTTTGTTGATTGTGGTGATTGTGACACAGCTGACGCAAAACATAAATCATGATGAAACGGAAGCATATAATGTTTGTTCAGGAACCCAAGATTGGAGAGCGATTCGATGCAGATACACCCCACAACTACCTAAAATAAAAAAGCAAGGTTAAATCTGTATATATTTACCGAGATCATCATCAATTGACATGCATCAATTGATACAAAATAAGAAGCCGATCTACTTGCATATGATTACTAAATATCTCTTTCTCTTTTTTACTCCTGCAGCAAGTACTAAACATTGATTGAAATGAGGATGTAGATACA
The DNA here is from genome assembly GCA_016758945.1 of Mucor plumbeus. NCBI lineage: Eukaryota > Fungi > Mucoromycota > Mucoromycetes > Mucorales > Mucoraceae > Mucor > Mucor plumbeus. The sequence goes on from JAEPRC010000763.1 coordinate 11,221, forward strand.
TGCTATATAATCAAATAAAACTCACTTTCTCTTTTTTCTTCTTTGTAAAGAAGAATGTTTACACCATCCTATACATAAACAGCAACAACAACATTGATATTATTTCGGGTTTAAATGATAAGTTTTCGTGAAACACTATAGCATCTTCTTTAAACTAATACATAAGTAACTGCTTTAAAATACATTTTTGGGTGTGTAACCTTTTCATTTGTTTTTTTTTTGTCCAACACATGATCCTCTCTTTTTTTCATTCGTAAAAGGAAAACCATAACAACAAAAAGAAAGTTAAAGATTGAAAATCATTTTTCCCTTTTTTTAACCCTTTTTTTTTTTTTAGTTTCTTATAGTAATTGGTTTCTTTATTCCTTAATATTTTATTGTATATATCAATTAATCTTCAATGGCACAACAACCCCAACCACAACAGGTTCCAACACCGTCATCACCTTCAATACAAAATCAAGCACAAAATCAACAACAACAACAACAACAACAACAACAACAACAACAGCAACAACAAGCAGCGGCAGCGGCAGCGGCAGCAGCCGGACTTTACGGACCTGGATTTATGGAACCTCAAGGTGGTCTTCTTGATATGGTGAAACGAAAGTTCCGAGAAGTCGCAGGCTACCGAGGAATGGACCCGACAGCAATGGCCATGAGTAGATATGGCGGTGCTGGTGGTGGCATGATGGGCTTAGGTAGTGGAATGATGCCCGGAATGATGCCGCATCAAATGGGTATGCCATTAATGAATCAATCAATGATGGGTATGGGAGGCATGGGAGGCATGGGAGGTATAGGAGCAGGTACAGGTGTAAGTGGTCTTGAAGAAATGATGCTTCAACAACAACAACAACAACAACAACAACAACAACCATATCAGTTACAACAATTACAACAACAACAACAAATGTTACAATTACAACAATTACCTCCTCAACAACAACAAGCATTACTGATGGCTATGATGATGATGGGTGGTAGTGCTGGTGCTAGTATGATGGTGGGTGGTCTCGGTGGTGGCACTCCTGGTCTTTATGGACAACAACAAAACCCAATGTATCAAAATCTTTTAATGGGTGGTACTACTGGGATGTCTCCAGGTGCAAATATGATGATACCAGGCGCTATGAATGGTATGGGCGGCGGCGGTATTGCTAATAATCTGTCACAACAACAAATGATGATGAATAGTAATCCCTATCAACAACAACATCAACAACAACAAATGATGGGGTATGGCGGAAGCTCAATGTATGGCCAGCACCAGCAACCTTCTTTCATTTCCAATTATGGTGGAAGTGGTGTTGGCGCAAATGCAATGTACAATGGTGGAGGCTATGGCGCATATGGAGGAGGTGGAGGAGGTTATGGAGGTTACGGCACTGGTGGTGGGTATGGAAATAGTGCTTACGATCAATCATCTAGCTATTACTATGGTAATCCTGCAACGCCTTATGCATCAAATGGATACCAAAGAGGTGGTATGGACCCTTATAGTAGCTATAATGATCCATATGATACTTATGCTTCTAAACGAGGCTATTTCTAAATTTTGTATACCTAATATATTTCATACCTTAATAAATCAAATAATTAGTAAATATATATAGATATATTGAGAATTTTTATGAAATTAGATGGTTAACAAGTGAGAATCTGTACCTGGATATATAAAAAAAAACAAGCGAGATAATGATACAATTTGTATTAGCACAAAAAGTATATTCACTCTGTACTTTGCATTGCAATTTACATGTGCTCAATGTTCGAAATCGTACGTCACTTAAAGATGCATTGTATTTTGCAATCAAAATTAATTTTACTCTAAAAAATAAAATACCAGCCATTGATTCAAATACTATGATTTACTGTTTGTTATTTTTTATTAGAATTAGCCATTTTGAAAGGTTTGAAAAATCCTTTAAAAAATCTTAAAGAGCTCAAAAAATGGGATCCAAATTTCATGTAAAAAAAAAAAAAAAAAAAAAAAAAAAAAAGGGGGAGGGGTGTTCTAAAAATGAATCCCTATATTTAATGCCATATATTTCATTTTGATATGAAATGTATTAGGCGTAGATCTAATTTTCATTAGACGATAAGCAACAATCAACTGTAATTGTGATGATAAACAACAAGAAGATGACGTGCAACAGTAAAATAGAACAACATATGATACACGAATACACACACAATCTACAAAGAATTGCACATCGTTAAATTAATTTTTATTTTATATCTCCCCTATATTCTTCTCTTCTCTCTTCTTTCTTCTATTAATTTTTTTATATCCTCCATTTTTTATATAAAATAATGGATTCTCAACTTATTAAAACGGGTAAAGTATGCTAGTCAAAATAGTAGATATATCATCTAAACGAACAAATTATTACAGCCCTTTTTAAACTATGAAACTCTTTATTAACAATATTTTCTCTACCCTATTCCCTCTCCCCCTTTTTTTTTAATTGTTTCTAGTAAATAAACTACAAGACGCTTTCGCTACAGTTGGTGTACATAATCCAGTCGATTTACCTCAAATTGCAGTTATTGGTTCTCAAAGTAGTGGTAAAAGTTCAGTATTAGAAAACATTGTTGGTAGAGATTTTTTGCCGCGAGGAACTGGTATTGTCACACGTCGACCTCTTGTAAGTTATTTCTCGAGAAATTATCATGTAATTTATTAAAAAAGCATAAATATAGATTCTTCAGCTGATCAACAGAGATGCATCAGGCAATACACCTACTTCACCCAAGAAAGATGAGGCTCCTTCTTCTGACGCTCAAGAAAATCCAGATGAATGGGGAGAGTTCTTGCACTTGCCAGGACAAAAGTTTTACAACTTTAATAAAATTAGGGAGGAGATTGTGAAGGATACGGAGTTAAAGACAGGCAAAAACGTTGGCATCTCACCACAGCCCATCAATTTACGTATTTTCTCGCCCAATGTCTTGACCTTGACTTTGATTGATTTACCTGGATTAACCAAAGTACCTGTGGGAGATCAACCCAAAGATATCGAAAAGCAAATTCGTGATATGATTCTCAAATATGTGACTAAACCTAATGCCATTATCTTGGCAGTAACCGCAGCCAATACTGACTTGGCAAATTCAGATGGCTTAAAATTGGCGCGAGAAGTTGATCCTGAGGGTTTGCGTACAATTGGTGTATTGACAAAAGTAGATTTAATGGACCAAGGTACCGATGTTATTGATATTCTGGCTGGAAGAGTCATTCCCTTGAGATTGGGTTATGTTCCTGTGGTCAATCGTGGTCAACGTGATATTGATAATAAGAAATCCATCTCCAAGGCTTTAAGTGCTGAGCGGGAATATTTCGAAAATCATGCTTCCTACAGAAGTAAAGCTCAGTACTGTGGTACTCCATTCTTGGCACGCAAATTGAATATGGTAAGAGATATTTTTCTTTGACTACCAAAGGATGCCAATGCCAAGCATTAACTCTATCATAGATCTTGATGCATCATATTCGCAATACCCTTCCTGAAATTAAAGCCAAGATTCAAGCCGCTTTGATAAAATACCAACAAGAATTATTGCAATTGGGCGATCCTTTAAGTGATGGATCTAATTCTGGTCAAGCCAACTTGGTCCTTAACATCATTACTGAATTCTGTACTGAATTTAGAACAATTATCGACGGTAACTCCAATGATTTAACAAGCTTTGAATTATCTGGTGGCGCAAGAATTAGTTTTGTCTTTCACGAACTTTATTCTAATGGTGTAAAGAGTGTCGATCCCTTGGAGCAAATTAAAGATGTTGATATCCGTACTATTCTTTACAACTCGTCCGGTTCTTCTCCCGCTTTGTTTGTTGCCACTACTGCTTTCGAAGTAATTATCAAACAACAGATAAAACGTTTAGAGGAACCCAGCGTCAAGTGTATTAATATGGTTTATGATGAATTGGTCCGCATTTTAAGTCAATTATTAAACAAGCAATTCTTTAAGCGTTTCCCTGCTCTCAAAGAAAGATTTTATCAAGTCGTTTTATCATTTTTCAAAAAGGCTCTCACACCTACTAGTAAATTAGTTACTGATCTTGTTGCGTAAGTTTTATTATAATTCGTACAATCACTATTTGTTAACATAATTGTTACTTTTAGCATGGAATCATGCTACATCAACACCGCTCATCCTGATTTTTTGAGTGGTCATCAAGCTATTGCTATTGTAAACGAGCAATTGCAAGCTAAAAATCAACCTGCACAAATTACAGATAAACAACATAGTGCTGCTGCTAATGGTGGTAATAGACAACAACAATTAGCTGCTCTGCAAACAAACACCCACTCTAGTGCATCTAGTTTTGATTCTAACTCTGAACAAAGCGGATCTTTCTTTGGTAGTTTCTTCTCTGGCCCTAAAAAGACCAAAAAGACTACTGGTGCATTAATGGAAGCTGTAAGTATATGAAAATCAAGGGTTTTGATGAAAACTAATTACATTCACAACAGCCTCCTGCTACTTTAAAGGCAATGGGTGCTTTATCAGAACGTGAATTTATGGAAACTGAGGTCATCAAACTCTTGATTCAATCTTATTACAACATTGTCAAACGTACAATGATTGATATGGTCCCCAAGGCTATCATGTTGAATTTAGTCAGTCATGCCAAGGAAGAACTTCAAAGAGAACTCCTGTCTGAATTGTATAAGGCTGAAGTGTTAGATGATTTATTACAAGAATCTGAGTTCACTCAACAAAGAAGAAAGGAATGTAAGAAGATGATTGAAGCTTTGCAAAAGGCTGATGAAATTGTTGGATCTGTTTAAGGTTTACAGTGCACACTTCATTATAAAAATACCAATTCAATTTACAATTTATCAAAAAATAACAAAAATAAAGAGTTTTAATAGTATAAATAAAGAGTTTTTTTTATAGCGTCGATGATTTACGTATCTTATAATCTCTTTACACGTAGTAGATATAAAGCTGATAAACTGTCCTAATTATATTAATTAATGTGCATTAGGATAAGTGTTCCACCCGAATATTTGACATAATATCATATGCTCATCATTTAAAAAGGAATCTCCACTTATAATCATTGATGTTTACCAATTCTAAAGGTTTTTGAAATTATAATTTCCCCAAATTAAAAATGAAATTTTCTAAATAAAATTTGCATTGTCAATTCTAGAAATGCATCAAAGCTTCTGCAACCTTAGTAACCAGAAATATGAAACTGTTCAATAAGAATTTATATAAAAGTAAAAGTTAAAACAGTTATAATAGATAAAGTTTAAACATCTTTTTATTCAATTATAGCGAGCCTACAGTTCTCACATAACAAAATACTACGATAACTGAAGCGCCCAAATTGCTTGGCTTAAGATTTGAAAATATTGTACAACTTGCAGACTTTGCACTAAAAAATATAAAAATAAAACTAAATATGATAGATATAGTATTATTAAAGAAAACTTATGTTAGAATAATTTTTCCAACGTTACCCTGAAGACTGTACCAATATATCCCTTCAAAAAGTAGATTTACTACTACATATCGAGCTCGAATTACGGGGCCTAGATTATCAAACTCCGTTTTATACGGACTGTATCTCAAAATACCAAAAAAATCGCCACAAAATTTACTTTTCATTTGATAACTCTTGCAATTTTAAAGCAATATTGGAGAGTAATATTTTAAAACAGATATATAAAGGAGAAAAATAAATCTAGCTAAAATCCCAATTAAGCTCATACAATATTTATAAAGATATTTCCATTAAAAGCGTACAAAAACGCAACTTCAATGGACTGTAACTCGAGATAGCAACCATTTAAACACATACTTTATAAGCCAAAAATAATTCTTTCATCTAGTTTTATTATATTTCACTATAAAATCTATCTCAAAAAATCATGAATTTTCCCTTGTGTACACTTGTCCAAAATTTAGATTTTTGAAAAAAGCTAATAACTCTATGAAAAATAGTGCTAAAATGCCAAATAATGCCTCAAATAATAGGTATTTCTTTGTTTTATTTGACTATAACACTAACTTTAAAACTATGTTATAAAAGTATTTTTAGAATGACTAAAAACTGATTTTTGTGTTTTTGCTTTTTTTACAATTTTTTTGGTGATAAACGTTTTCAATAAATATACCATTAGATATAAAATTAAATTTTATGTTGAGGTTATTTAACAAAGCTTACCAGGTTACTATAAATTTTTGATGTCAATTTAGCATTTTAAAAATTTAAAATTGCTTTTATCAATTTTTTCATCACCAGAGAGTTTTTATTTTAAATTACCGTCACACCTGAGATGTATGAAAATTCAGAAAAAAATTGTTGAAATTGTTATTTTTTGCACTATAGTATTATGTGTTACAATCCTGCATATATCGATTATATGTTAGAATGGTTAAAATAATACACTTAATAAAGTAAAGATTTAATAATAAATGTTAGCTTTGTTGTGTCAATATCTATATCAAAATCGCACATCCAATGTTCCAGTCCATAATCAGTGTTATAGTAAATTAAAGTGTGTTCACATGATCTACATTATGTTCTCCACGTTGAACCACATCATGTTCTTAGGATAGTAAATCTAGTATTAGTTATAATGAAAGTATATAAATACATTCTCTGGATGTATTGTTAATACAGTAAAAAGGGGTTAATTTTATAAAAAAAAAAGCTTAAAAGAGATATTAATTAAATCCTTCTTTATTAAATTATGGATCACCTACAATAAAATGCTATTTCTACTTCTCTATTTATACTATTTGGTTACCTATACTATGTGGCAGTTGTTTTATCAATTGTCAGTTATTCCGTAATTTTGAATATTTTGTTGAGTTGTTGGGTTCTTCATATACTTTAATCCAGAACGGCTTTTTAATTTGTTTTTGACAACAGGTTGTCAAACATGCGTTCGGAACAGCCCTTACTTGTTCTATTTGATTCGCATGTATTTTAGATTTTTTTTAAGCAGGGAAATAGCCTTATAGCCTAATTCTATATAAGGCTGAAATATTTTTAAGAGTAGCCTTATTTACCGCGGGCGGAGCTTCTTATAGCGAATATAATTGGTGGAAAATATAAATATAAGAATTATTTTGGGTCACGTGATCTATTACTCTAAGTCACGTGATCTCTTTTTTTAGTAGCTATATATTTTATTATAAAAAATTCCATTTTTAGAAGATAAAATGACCCAGTGGTTCTGTCCTTCAGTTATCGCTCTTGACACCGGCGTTCGATTCCTGTCGAATGCTTTCTTTTTTGCTTTTGCGAATACTTATATAAATTATGTACTGTAATAAATTTTTTTGACCTAATTATCTTGTGGCGATATTGATCATTTTTACTTTTTTATTTTATTGATTGTTAAATCAAATAGTAGGATTAAAAAGTTTACAATTTTATTTAAAAAATGTCAAATTAATTAGCTGGCACTACAATAATATATTATCTGCCCTATGTGACTGTTTTATAAAGAAAACAGTCACCATCGCCAGTTAAGGCTACGCGTTATATAAGGCTGAAAAAATTTCGCAGAAAATGTAGCCTTATATAGCGCGGTTACTGTATGTGGGGAAATATTACCTAGTTCAGCACAGTTAATAAAAGGGTAATATTTTGGCAAGATTATTTCTATTGACCCTTTTTGATATTTTAAGCTTTCTATCTGTGGGTTAAACTACAGAGGTCAAACTTGTAATAAAATACTATAGTACTATGTTCTTGAGTTAGTTTGGCTATTAGAAAGAAGTACTTTTTGGTGGACGTTGGTATTTTTTTCAATATTGATTTTGGCAATAATACTTGCAGTAAAATGAGAAAAGCTTTAAAAAAGATACAGTTTAAATCCTTCTTTATTAAAAAAATGGATAGTGTGCAATAAGTCTATATTTCTACTCTATTTATATTATTTGTAATTTCATTATGCCTGGCAGTTTTACTGTAACTGTCAGTGATTTATCTGAATTAGGAATCACGGGATTACCAATTTAGAGTATTTGTTAAACCATAATGTTTATCAGACCATGCTACATTCCATGCGTCTATTCATGCTTTTTATTGAATCACAAAAGTATGATTCTATTTTACGCATGCGATATCCATATATTTATTCTTTTGATAAATATATTAGTTTGTCCGTGATTTAAGGTTTATATTGAGCTTCTTGATTTACATAATCAAGGCGCTTTTTTAATGTTTGTTTTTCGACATATTTTTTTAATGATCCACATAGAACAATCCTTACCTTGGTCTATGTGTTTTTCAGGTTTATTTTATGATTCTACTCATTATTATATAATTCAGTTTATTTTATTGTATGTTACGTTACTCATACTTTTCATATTTTATGATTAAATCTATGTCATCTCTATTTGAATATTAGAACATAGTGTTATTTGAGATGACATTTGATTTCTTATGTGTGGAAATAGTATC
>JAEPRC010000764.1:0-21270 GCA_016758945.1 Mucor plumbeus
AGTATAGAGCCAACTTTTGGGGTGCTGTTTATACAACAGTGTAACGATTTAGCTAGACATGTACTATTTTATATAGTATTTTTTATGTATTTTTATTTCATTTGTATGCCATTTAATAAAGCAATTACTCTATTGAGAACCTAAGCTATAAAAAACCTAATTTTTACCCTAATTTTTGAGCTGAAGCAAATTCTGGATCCTGCACATTATTTTCGCCATATTTGACGCACAAATGTGGCGACTCAAAAAAATACGTGTCTCTTTTTCGCACATTTTGTGACTAAAAAAATGCCATATTTGCTGCACATATGTGGCGATTGCTGCACATTATTTTCGCCGTGGTGTTCTAACATACATACTCTGACCTCCGTCCTACTGTATGCTCTCTGCAGTATATAACGAAGTTGTTTACTAAAATAAAAAAGTATAAAAATAAAAGCGGTAGAAATACAATTATAATCAGCTGAAGTTTTATTACAAAAGACTTCTGAAGATTAAATATAATTGAAAAAGTATGAGGGTATTTATAGTGATTTAGAGAGCTTGTATGCCATCAGACTTGAATGGAGTAATCTTCTAATTTTTTGAGTTGTTGTTACTGATATCATATTGAAAGGATAAATCATGCAAAGCATCGACCATAAAGGGTTATATGTCAAGTGCGACAATGTGGGCCTTTTGGGAGCTATTGGCTAATATCTATTTAGGTAACCTTGATTTAAGGTGTGAATTCTAATGTGTGCTTGAAATCTTATTCATTGGTAGTGTAACTATGACACAGGGGAATAGTTGATTAAACCTAATATCTTTGATATTATTATTTATTAAATTAGGTAAAATACTTCTTTGTATATATGTCATTTGTGTAATCGATTTCACTGTGATCAAGGGTGCTATTGTTCACACGACATGTATTGGTTCAAAAGTATTTTGTATTTTCGCATGCGTTTGTTATTGTGTTCACTTTGAGTATCTCTTTATTATTGCTGTTATGTCAAGATACATCATAGGTCTCACATCCAAGGTCTCAGTCTATAATTGGTGTTATAGTAGATCAATGCATCTGTATTGATCTACATCATATTCTTAGATAGTAAAACCCTCGTAATAGTTATAATAATGAGTGTGTATAAATACATCCAAAGGATGTATCGTTAATAAAAGTGTAATATTTTGGCAAGATTCTTTTGACATTTCAATTGCTGCACTTTAATATTTCAAGTGGCATGAACTCTGTGAGTGATACTTGTAAATTAAGTTATTTTATGATTATCAGGCTTTTAGTATGTAATTCCACTGCACTCTCAAAGCACATGGATGTGCTCAAATGAGATGTTCAATAGGCTCATAAGGTCATCGATGCGCTCATATGAGAGTATCTCAGATATTGACCAAGAAGTTAATCAATGTAAAGTTATTCTTTGTCAAGACAATTAAAATAATAGCTCACATTGCTGCGTAAAATCTTTACTAACTGATCCCCAAAATCTATTTGACAAATCAATCCAAAAATGATCTAACAACAAAATTGTTTAGTAGTTCAAGAACGACAAATTAAGTTGAACTAACGAATTAAGTATTTTTGTATATTTTTAAATTCTGCATTTGATTGAATAAAACTTGAACAAATATTTTACATTAAATTTTGCGTTAAATGTAATTGAAATTTAAAGATTTTTTAAAGATACAGACCACGTTTTATAAAGAGGGGTTAAATTTAAATACTTGATATAATGCCCAGCAAAATTATCTATCGATCTAGCTAACCATTAAAGACGAGCCGAGCTTTAGACGAGCTTGGTCAAAACTCGTGAGACGAGTCGAGCCTTGTGCTACACGAGCTCGAGCCGAGTTTTCAAAAAAGCTCGTTTGAGGAAGACGAGCTTTTGACTACTTTTCAAAAAGCTCGTACGAAAGATACGAGCTTTGTATTATTTACATTTTATGACAATTAGTAAATGATATAATATTACTAAACATTATAAGTTTGCCTTACTTTAGTCATTTATCGCTTGACAGACAAAATAAAGCACTTCTGCCACATTTGAGTTTTTGAAAAGAAGTCAAAAGCTCGTCTTCCTCAAACGAGCTTTAGTCACACACAAGAAAAGCTCGTATGGGGTGAACGAGCTTAAAAAAAAGCTCGTTTAATTTTAACGAACCTTGAAAAAAGCTCGGTAGGGTAAAACAGGCTCGGCTCGTTTTATATGCCTAGATCTAGCTATTAATGATTTTTTAAGTCCCATTTTTCATAGAGAAAACAAGATTTTTGTCAACTTGTTTTTTTTTCAAATTCAAGACTTGAGACGAGGGTATACTGGTATTTTTTGGAGCAAAACTTAGGATAATTTTTTAGACATTTTTGAGAATATCTCTACGAAAAAGCAACATTTTTTTAAAAAAAAGCTTAATTATACCTAATAAAGTTCGCTGAGATCTATAAGAGGAATAAAAAAATAGCTGTTGCTCAATATAACGAATATTTTAAAATAAACTGCAAAAAATGTCAAAAAGAAAAAAAAAAGTGCCTAGGATTTTTTTATACTTAAATATGTTATAGAACACTTTAAAATAAGTAAGTTTTATTGCAAAAAAGTTTTAACGTAGCTTATTTTTTTGTGAAGATATGAGAGTTCAAAAATTTTAACTCTAAACAATGAAATGCGTGTAAAAATCTGAAACATTAGCATTGAAAAAGTTATATCAACTGCTAAAGATAGGATATTTCCGAATACTTGTTTTTGGATTAAATTTGAACATATCAGGTACATTTACGTGTAATGGTTTCTTGGAGTTATTTAGTGGGAAAAAAAGTAAATTAGGAATGAACAGCGAGATCCAGTTTTTAAGGAAAAAGCGGTATATTTTACCAGTTTTTGAGTTTTTCGTGAGATACAAAATAAATTTAAGAATACGTAGCATAATGCGACTAACTCATATCCACCTAACAGTGTTTATGGTATATATAAAAAGTGCTTAGTATGAGGTTGGTTACAGAAAAGAGAACAAGTTCCTGATCTGAAGATTAAAAACTATGAAAGGCAGTATGGAAAATGCAATTATAACTCTTCTAGGTTTATTGAAGATGGCTTAAAAATAAAGAAAGGGCCAAATTGATTTCTTGAATATGTTTAGCATTTATAGTAGTTATTAAATGTTACTATAGCAAGTTACTAATGGGGTAATTTATCCATACTTAAATTATTAAGCATGTGGAAAAGATTAATGACCCTTGTTGAATATTTTGTATAATATTAATTATACAATTTGACATGATTCAAACTTAGATTTGCATCTATGATTCATTTGATAAATTTGATGTGGCAAAAGACTAGTAGTATTTCACTGCATTTGGTATACATATTCCAAACACTGTACTATATATCGTTTAATTCGTTATAACGGACTATTCGTCTTACTGGACACGTTTTTTTTTGTCTCCACCAGTCCGTTGTAACGAGTCCCGACTGTATCATTGAGTAATGCAATTTATTATTTCTTTTCTGATTCTGTTTATCTTATAGGTCAAGAAGGTGCAAATGTCTAAAACGTCATAGTATTATTCTGTACCTCTGGCTTGGATATCAATACTTTTAAAGAAGTTTATTTACAATATCGTTGTAACAAACACGCTTTCTTCTTTAAGAGTTTAGATTAACTCTTTGAAACAATACTTGAGACTAATTTAATCTTGTCCCTTTCTCTTCCATTTAAATCTAAATCTCAATTCAAACTTTATCCTTATTTCGCCCCCAAATATTACTTGTTTTGTCCGAATTTAAAGTAGAAATATTGTAGCCTAATTCTGTGGTTAGATCTTATCATAGAAAGGTTGTCCCCTTTTCTTTTGATAGAAACATAAACGTTGCTTATGCAGCTTCTCCAAGATGCCTCAAAAGAATAGATAAACGCAAAATTATTCGTCACTTATGTAATACAAATCATTATTACACTGCATAATAATACACAAGAATAACACCACTTGCTACTATCTTGTCAATTGATGCATTATCTATTCCCAATTACGTCAATTATTGTTTCGCTTGGACATTATATATAATATTCCGCCATTATTTTGGCTATAAAATAAGAAAACTGCTCCTTTTCATTTAATTGCTTTTTGTTTTTAAATTTATATATTTTCATTATGGTAAGTTTTGATAGCAATATACATATTAAGACGATTAATAACTCTCTTTAAGACTATCTCTGTTGGCGATACTCTCCCTCAAGTTTCTCTTACTTACGTACCTTACGACCCCAAGCGTGACCCTATGGCATGCCCTGCACCTGTCAAGTACGACCTTGCTAAGGAGCTCAAAGGCAAGAAGGCTATTATCTTTGCCATTCCTGGTGCTTTTACTCCTACCTGCTCAGAACAACACGTTCCCAAGTTCTTGAAAAATTACAATGAACTCAAGAAGGCAGGCATCGATGTTATTATTTGTACCTCTGTCAATGATGGCTTTGTCATGGATGCTTTTGGTCAACATTTGCAAGTCAAAGATAAAATCATTATGGCCTCTGATGGTGGTTCTGATTTTTTCCAACAATTGGGTTTAACTTTGGATTTAACCAAAGCTGGTATGGGCATTCGTTCAAAACGTTTTGCTTTGGTTGTTGATGATCTTAAAGTCACTTATGTTGGTGTTGATGATTCTGGTGTTGATCAGTCTGGTCCCGATGCCGTGTTGAAAAGTTTGTAAATAATAGTAGCATTTTTTAAAAAATAAAAATATAATGGGGATGGACAGGTTTAAGGAAACCTCAATTCCCGAACTTCATGCATCAATACAGTATACTTTGTTTGGTTTGTAATTGTTTGAAACATTGGACACGGTTAATTTGGAATTCTAAGGCATTCCGTGAGAATATATAATACGCCACTTTATGCGAAGATAAGGAAACACAGATATACATTTACATTTAGTTATGTTTGTTGTTGTTTTTTTTTAGAAAAAAAAAAGCATCGAATAAATCTATTACTTAAGGCTCTTAATTGAGTCTTTGAAAGTTAATGTATGATAACATGACTTATTATATCTTCTTTTGTTGATCCAAAGTAAAGGTATACTCTCTCAAAACCTGTCCATGTATGTTTGCCACAGTCACGATATCTTTCCACAAAAAAAACTTTCAAATGTGCTATCAGTGGTGACACTTTTACCTATAAACAACATTATAAACATGTCAGACACCAAGAAAGAAGGCAAAAAAGCATCAAGCAGACTTCTAGGAATGAAGGTAATTAAGTTTTGCTTTTATGAAAACGAATGCTGTGTATTAATCAATTGCTTTTCATAGTTCATGCAACGTTCAATGGAAAAAGAACAGCAAGAGCAATTAGAAAAAGAGCGTAAGCGTGTTATATCCGAAGCTGAATGGATATTGGATACCAAAGATACCACCATGCAAAAGCCGTAAGAATTAATGATTTACATTAATTTTTCATTTGAAAAACTAATATTGCATTAATGAATAGTAAAATTCAAATTGAAGTTCAACCAAGTTTTCTTCCTTTTACACAAGATACATTTGCCGGTAGAAGATCATTTAAGAGCTTTAATAAATCAGTCGAGGTATGTATCTATGTATATATATATATATATATGTATATATATGTATATGGTGTTTCGATTTGTTATGGAAACCAAATTTAAAAAAAATATCACTAGGCTAATGCAGATCAAGAGGAAAAATTGCAACGACTTGCTAGAGAGGAAAAAGCTGAGGAAGCAACTAGATTATCAGACAAAGAATTCGGCAAGCAAATGCAAACAGTTAGATCAGTGTCCAAGAAACCATCGAAAAAGAGAAAGGCCGATAATGAAAAGTCCAGCGCAAAGAAATCAAAAGTTGATTCCAATACTTTCATAAAGCCAGAATAGAGTAAATGTACATAATTTAGCGCCCCCTCCTCAACAACTCATTATATATAAAAGTTATTTTAGAACTCGTAAATATAAAATACTCTGTTGGTTGAGGAGAACCAAGTCAGATTTCAGCACTGGAGTGTATCACTTATATATGATACATCTATACAGGAACGTTTTTTGCACAAACAACACCTATTTTCTTGAAATAAAATGTACTATATTCTTTTGAATAAAGATGCCTTGAAGCTCGTATATATACGAAAATGAAAAAAGAGAGCATTTTTATTCTTAATTTACATGAATAACAGTGGCAGTTTATTTAAGGCCTCGAAATGATAAAGATAGAACGCATAATGCCCTTTAGATCAACATTAATTTGGCATATACTGCATAAAAAATCTAATTTTAAGCAAATTTCAATTTGCACTTAAAAATCCCCGGTTGGAAGTTCTTGTTCAAAATGGATGATTTTAATTTTGGATCCTCTTCGCGCCAAATGGCGTAACTATTTTGATTCACTTGATTTTAACAATCAATCCGTTGTGAATCGTGCCATGATTAGCTTGGGACACTTATCATCTTTAACTGTCTATAAATAATTTCTTTTCCTTCTAAGGACGGGCCACTTAGTACTACACCCGCTCTCCTTTTTACCATAGTCATATTAATTTCTCTTTTTGAGTTTCTTACTTTTTTGATTTTACCTTAAATTTTAATAAATTTTCATACTTACAAAAAAAAAAAAAAAAAAAAAAAAAATGGATCCTCTTTCATGGTTTCTGCATGATTACAAGGTATTTTGATAATTAACTTACAAAAAAAAAAAGCATACCCCCAATATAAAATTTAATACTTTATTTAATGGAATAATTGATTTTGAAACATCATTGCAAAAATAAGTTGTATGAATTCTAAAGCGGAAATATGGGTTTTCACTCAAAAGTCTCAATTTCAAATATTTAACTTTTAAAGTGAAGTATTGATAAGATGTAAAAAAATTAAATCTATGCTTTTTTCTGCAAATGTTATATGTTTAAAGCATTATTTTTATGTCAAAAATGAAAATACTCAATCTTAGATATTGTTGCTGACTGTATACAAGAATACCAAAACTTTTGACAACAATTTTTTTTCTTATAATTGCATACATATCATAGAGTATCTTTAAAGGGCTCTATAAATGCTATTTAAAGACCTTTAGATACCGTAATCACCAACATATGATTTCTCAAAGTTAAATTTCTCAAGCATAAAGAAAGAAAAAATGTTGATTTTAGCCCTTAATTTTCAACAGGATTCGATTCAAATTTTCTATTTTAAAAATGTTTATATTAATAGTATAGATGATATCTAAACGTCTTCTACTAATTTTGAAGCAGGATTTTGTTGAATTATCGACATTTCACGATTTTCATCCATTATATCGGGGGTTAAATGCTTTGAATTTGCATAAAAATCAAATTCAAAATGCATGCTCCAATTCTACAAATTGATGTTATTTCGTCAAAATCAAAAGCTATGTGTCCTATCACTGGACTCCCAAGAGGTGCTTTGTGTTATTTGAAGTTTTTGAGAGACTTTCAATATCCATTGAAAACTCTTTAAATTCAATATATGAATATAAATAAGACGTAGGGAAATTCTTCTTTTTTTAAGCTTTTAGCTATTGCTCAACATGTTTTCCATAAACTATGATAGTATCTACAATCGGGAAGCAATAAGGTTAGATAAATGCCATTTAATAATCAATTTAGTAACAAACCGAAGCTGCAGCAACGAACCAATAGGTGTCGTTTATTGATATGAACAGATGAAGAAGAGCATGGCGCGGACTTTTTTTTGAGAGGAGCTCTACATGATTAAATATGAAAAAAGAGTATCAAAAAAGTAGAAAAATGTTAGGACATAGCTTTTTTTATTCTTATTTTAAGAACAAATGAGTGGAAATCCATTTTTACAACCTGATTCACCTGGGTCAATTGCTTCAAGAAGTAAATCAGTAGTCAGACAAAAATATGTAGCTCGACAACCATCTCAGGATTACTTTGAACCTGCTGAAGAGGACGTTCACGGCGACTTTTCAGAGTTCGAAGGTATATTACAATGCTATTAGATCAAAGAAACAACGATATTAAATAATTATTTTATAGCTGTATTAAGAGAAATTCATGAAGGATGGCAGTTTATGCTGGAAGATGATGTAAAAAATCAGTTGTCTCTATTTTATAAATATAACTTAATATATTTTATATGTAGTTCGACCCAGTTACACTTACATTGAAGCTTATGGATGATAGTTCTGTTGGAAAGAAAAAAGACTATAAAGCATTTCAACGCGTACTGTATAATTTAGATATGGCCCTGAAAACAATTGTCAATGGTAACTAAATATATTTTTTGTATCAGTTTTGATAAAACTGAACGAAATATTATAGATTATTATAGAGGGTTCAATAATTCCATTGGTACATTTGGAGGTGTTTTGCAGTACATTAATGGCAAGTATTATTGTAGTATCAAACGCATATAAATCTAACATGTATCATTTTAGATTCATCCAGTAGACTTGTTCAAATGAAAAGCAATTTGAAGAAATGTAAAGAAGAATTACTATTGAAGAGAAATGATCTTTTGAATTTATGGTACAAATCTCAACAATATAAGGAAATGCTTAGTATTTTGGAGACAATGTAAAGTACTGGGTGGTTGAAGAGAGGAAAGGTACTAATTCAGACTATTGATTTTAGAGAAGAATTGCGTACTACACCCGAAAAGATAGATGCCATGATGGAATCCAAGCATGTATTAAGCGCTTCTAAGCTCTTGACAAGTTCGACTAAACAAGCATTGAGTAAAGATATGATGCAAATTGGTGCATTAGATGATGTTAGAAGAACATTAGCATCACAAAAAAATGTAAAATGACAGCGTAGCAATCATTAATTCAAAATATAACGCTGATTTTAACTTTCTAGACACTTTATGATTTGCTCATTGAAGAGCTTCATAACCATTTATATCTAAAAAATTCTTACTGTGATAATCGATGGTCTGTTTATACTCCCAGACAACAGGATTGTAGGTTAACTGATCTTTATTTGTAAAAGGAAAAAAGAAGTATTAACATCGTATAGTACCCGAAACTACTATTAAGCCTAGAAAGTTCAAGGAATCTAAAAATACCAATCAAGATTTTCAAAACGCTCCAGATATGTTTGCTGTAGAAAACGATATCGTAAGCGCTGAATGAGCAAATCAGAACATTTTTATTAAAATCTTTTCTTAATAATAGCTCACTGAAGATGCTGATAAAAATCCAGAAACTGATTCAT
Organism: Mucor plumbeus; assembly: GCA_016758945.1. Classification (NCBI taxonomy): domain Eukaryota; kingdom Fungi; phylum Mucoromycota; class Mucoromycetes; order Mucorales; family Mucoraceae; genus Mucor; species Mucor plumbeus. The sequence goes on from JAEPRC010000764.1 coordinate 9,209, forward strand.
TTTATTATATGGAAATTATTATGGAAGCTTTATTAGTTTTAGGCGACATCCCTGCAGCTTTAGAGGTAAAACCTGGTATATTTTGACTATTTCTATAAGCTGTAACACTATCTATAGACTATTCGAGAGCGATTACCAGTCGAGATTCATTCGTTAGTAGATAAAACCATCTCTGAGGTTGAGCAAAGGTACATTTAAAAAGACAAAGATAGCGATATGGAATCAAATTTACGAAATTCTACCTAGGCATTTGAATCAATGGAATACTAATCGTAAAAAAGACAAGAATGCTGATGATAACGACATTTATTGTCTCGATAAAGCCAATTTAGAAGTTAAGAATGAAGTTCTTAAAGATTTGCTTTGGACATTGTATTCAAAGCTTGAAGCTGTGCTTAGAGGACATCGATTTGTTGAATCCTGTGCTAGACGTATAAAAAAGGTAATTGTACAAATTAAAAAACTCGAAAGATATACTTTACATACTTTTGACTTTAGAGATTATTTGCTGCCAGATCAACCAGCCCAGAAGAAGGATCAATTTCTAACATCAATGTCTATCATTTCCATGAAATTTGGAGGCCTGTGCAAACAGAAATCCGATCTATTTTGCAAGACTATTTAACAAGTTCCGATCAAAGTATTGTATCCGTAAACGATCCTGCAACCTCTCAAAAATTCCGTGGAAAACGAGATAATCCTAAACAACTCTTTACATTTGCTGAAGCTGCAGAAAATATTCAATTAGAGGAATCTTATGAAGATTTAAAGAGAAAACTGTTTTTATCTTACAAGAAACAAATGCCAGGATTGGAAAATACAACATTGCATTCTACTATTGTAGATAAATATGCTAATGACATGTCTTCTAAAGGTTATAAAGTTTTAGTAAAGCCAGATGCTTATAATGTTAGTGTTTTGTTGAAGCCAACCATGTCATTTTTGCAACGTTTGAGAGAAGTATTCCCCAATTAGTAAGTTTAAAATCATAAAATTGTTCTAAATATTTATTAAACATGATAATAGTGATGATCATAATGAAGAAGGATTTGGAAGTTTCTTGGATGATTTTGCTGTAAATGTATTTTTGCCTCAAATTGAAGAGAAAGTTATGCAACTTATTCAACATGCTACTGTGGGTATGTACCCTTTTTTTTTCCTCTTCTTTTTTTTTTATGGTTGGTTTTTTGAATGCTCACAGATATATATAATGTAATTTTGTAGGTTTGGATGCCTTCCAAGATGCTCGAGATTACAAAAATTATTCAAGATACCCTATTGCAAAGGTAAAATTATGACTCAAAATGTATTAATTTCGTCTGTATTTATGAAATGTTTAGAGTGCTGTTGCTTTAATTTCCGTTATACAAAGTTTATGTCGCACAATGCATACTATGCCATTCCATACTGACGAATATGTTCGTTTAATTGAAGTTGTTTTATTGAAATTTTATGAAAAATGCTATCAAAGATTCTATTGTAAGTGCTTCCAGAGTATATTATTTCAGTAAATGTGTGATTAATATAAGTATGTATTTAGCTACTGTGGCTAGAGGAAGTTCATATGGAGATAATCAAGAAAATAATGTTACAGATGTCACTGTTAGCATAAGTGGTGATTGGGCTCAAGATGAGAATTTGGTTGGATTATTAGCACAAAATCCCTTTTTTAACGATGACTCTAAAACTGATCATGAATTTATCAAGGCACTCAATCAATCAGTAAATATTTGAATTAGGATTTAAGCTTAATTTTTTTTTTATTAATATCCAATTACAGGAAATCATTATGGAACTGAAGCTAAAGAATGATCGCTTGTTAGAATCAAATGAACTCATATTTGACTCTAAAAAGCTTATTGCATTAGGTAGATTATACCATACATTGAAATGGTTTGTAAGAGAAATTTGGGATTTGCGTTCTGCCAATGTTCCACCTTCCATGATCACATCTACACCTAAACTCAATTTAGATAGAGATGAGGAAGACTCACCTGAAGTGAAACATTCAAAAAGATGGTCAAGTGAAGAAACCAGACCAGCCTCTAAAGAACCCACAGACACCATTGAGCCTGTTCTTTTACCATTGAGAGGCGAAATTGCAAAGTAAGTTTTATATATCTTGAAAGTAATAGTGAAATATTGACATCTTGTTACACAAAAAATAGACGTTTTGATGCATTGCTAACTACATATCAGCAACTTGCAGAAACTTGTTTATTTACATTGAGATTAGAAGGACGTTGTCATACTATGTATTATTTAGAAATGGCAGTTAGAGATGGCAATTATCATTTAGAAGATGAAACATTTGAACCTGATCCATATGTTATTACATTGAATTCTGATTTAATGGAATTAGATGATTGTATTAATGCATCTCTACCACCAAAAGACGAATTATTTGCATTTGATGGTTTACCAGGATTAATTGTTCATATTTTGATATCAGAAGCAACTTATATTAAACGATTGAATAGTAATGGTGTTCAAAAAATGGCCAGAAATATTCTTGCATTACAACAAAATCTCAGCAATTTTGTACCATTGTCTCAATGTTCCATCATGGAAAGGGCAAGAGAATATTACCAATTATTTAATCTTGGTAGTGAAGTGAGTATTTTATCCATTGGTTACATTATAGTACTAAAATATATCTCAAATAATAGGGCATCATTAAATCAATTCAAGAAAATGGACCTAAATATACATTTGATGAATATCGTATTTTACTTGGGTTGATTCATGATATAAACCAAGATCAAGACGATGAACCAAAAAGCGCATTGGAATCTGCATCTTCAGCAAAACTTGAAGACACAAGAAAAAACAATAGTAATAAATATAGTGAATGGTTAATGGAGTTGGTTGAAGTGATGGCAGATTATGAAAATTAAAGCGCAGTTGTATATTAACTGTATCTTAATAAAATTTTACCTCAAATCTATTTTCCTCTTTTGCATGCTTTTTTTTTCTTTGAAAAGAAAAAAAAAAAAAAAAAAAAAAAAAGAAATATGCCTCAACTAGGTGAAGGCAATTTAGGTGATTATGTAGATTCAAGTGTAATTTATATCCCTTTGGAGCCTGTAGAAAACAACATGAATGATATAGACCCAGAGATACTTTCAAAATATCTTGACCCTGAATTTATTGATGCAAAGCCAGATTGTAAAACAAAAGAGATGGAGCAATTGGAATTGGAACAGAAAGAAAAAATGAATATAGATTTTGACCTTGATGATGATTTAGAAGAGGAATTACAAGAAGATAACCGCAAAACAGCTATGCTTCAACCGCGTGAATATCAGTACGAATTATTCTCTAAAGCTCTAGAAGAGAATGTCATTGCAGTATTGGATACTGGCGCAGGAAAAACGCTCATTTCCATCATGTTGATTAAACAAATGGTTTTGCAAGAAAGACAAGAGAGACTGACAAGGAGAGAGGTATGAAACTATTGATAGACTAATCAAATAACAATGAAAAAAACTAAACATGTACGTAGACAAAACTTGCTTTTTTTTTGGTTGATCGTGTTCCTCTAGTATTTCAACAGGCTAGCGTAATTAGAGCTAATTGTGATGCCAATATAGAGGAAATGTGTGGTGAAATGGACGTAGATGCATGGTCTGAAAAGAGATGGAAATTGATTTTTGAAGAGAACGATGTATGTGTAATGACAGCACAAATCTTTTTAGACACACTCCATCATGGTTTTATTAGTTTAGAAAGGGTAAATATGACGACAAAATCAAGTTAATAATTTTATTAAACAAGATAAATATAGGTACATCTATTGGTTTTTGACGAATGCCATCATGCAACAAAAAAGCATCCTTTTAATTTGATCATGCGAGAATTTTATGACAGATGTCCAACAGAAAAACGACCTAAAATTTTTGGAATGACTGCATCTCCAATGCATGCTAGATCTACTGTAGAACATAGTGTAAAGCAGTTAGAAAAAAACTTGAATAGTCGAGTATATACAGCAGTGAATATGGAGGAACTCAATTTCACAACCCACAAGCCAAACGAACTCGTTTTGTTTTATTCGCCTTCAAAAAAGTACGAAGAGACAGAAATGTCATTGAAAATCAGAGAGAAACTTGGTTCAATTAATCGATATAGACGCTGCTTTATTATTACACAAGATATTTTGACAGCTTTAGGTCCCTGGTGTAGTGATCGCATGTGGAAAAGTATACTTTCTGATTTAGAAAGAAAAATGTCCAACATGACACAAGATTTGGATAGAGATGCATTGATTGATGAAGATCTCGCTTTAAAGGAAACTCATGAATACGTTGATCCCATTGAATTTGCTCGTAATCCTGATTTAAACGATGTAAACTTGTTTACACCAAAAATAGCAGCCTTGATTAAAGTTTTGGTCGTATTGGCAACTAAATTACCTGATTTTTGTGGAATCATTTTTGTTGAAAGAAGACATACAGCAAAAGCAATTCAAGCATTGATTGAATCACTAGACAGTTTAAACTGTCTTCGATGTGACAGTCTTACTGGCCATGGATCTACAGACGAAGGCGATATCCAAATGTCATTTAGAGATCAAAATAAAATCATCGCCAAATTTAGAACCGGTGAACTCAACTTACTCATTGCAACAAACGTAGCTGAAGAAGGTTTAGATATCCAGCCCTGTAATGTCGTTTTTCGATTTGATTTTTTTCATACATTGATTGCTTATATTCAATCTCGTGGGCGAGCTCGCAAGAAAGATTCCAAGTATATTTTGATGGCAGAACATGGAAATTCAAGCCAACAAGGTGCGATCGAAGAATTTAGAAGATTAGAAGCTGATTTGAAGAAATTTTGTCAAATGATGCCAGAGGAACGTAATGTTGCTACTAAATATTCAGTTGGTATGGGTGTTGATTATGATTCAAGCGATGAATATGATTCTCAAGATGATGATGAGGATTACTTGGAAAGCTCAGTGACCGTTGCAGAGACAAAGGCTACCATCACCAAGCAAAATGCTGTGGCCTTGATCCACAGATATTGCAGTTCATTACCTTCTGATAGTTTTTGTGTTTTGAAACCAGTTTTCGAGAACTTTGCTATTAGTGAAGGATTTTTTTGTAGATTGACTCTTCCCATTAATGCTCCTTTTCAAGAACTGGATTCTCCTATATTGAAATCAAAAGATCACGCAAGAGCAATGGTAGCATTAGAAGCTTGTGCTCGGTTAAGACAATTAGATGCATTAGATAATCATTTATTGCCTCGTAATATTCGTAAAGAAATTTTAGGTGATATGGCTCCTCAATATGATGAAAATGGTTATATTATTGGTAGTAGACGTCGTCATGGATTATATGAAAAAAGAACTCCTAAATTCTGGGAAAAGCCAAGTTTGTTTGATGAGGATGAAGAAGAGATTGATGTAGAGGATAACCCAGATTTATTAAAAGCTCAAGTTCAAGTTACTGCAGTAGCCGACAGGGATCCAGTGGATACCAATCAAAATTACAATGAAGTAGTAACTGAGAAATCCAATATAGAATCAAACGGGGATTTGATACCTACTGAGATAAACACTACACCTAATGGTAATGTCATTGACATAACCATAGACAATGAAGAAAAGAAACCCGAAGATGTACTAGAAAATCATAATGCAGATAGCGAAGGTTTAACTGTAGAGGAGGCGGTGGTAGTGGAAGAAAAAGAAGAAGAAGAAGAATTAGGCGAAGGTCCATTCATTTGTTATTTCACAATTTTTGAGGTAAATCTTCCAGGCAACAAATTTGAAAATATACCATATCGTCGACTCTGCCTTATCTCAAGAAAGCCTTTCCCTACATTCCCTGATCTAAAGCTTTATCATAAAAGCACACCCTTTATGGTTAAAGTTCGAAATATTGGTACCGGAATAGCATTCGACCGTGAAAAAATACTACTATTATCAGAATATATGAAAAAGCTATTGACCGCATTGATTAACAAAGAATTCCATTGTCCCATTGTAGAAATCCCATATTTTATTGTGCCATTGATAAAAAATTGTGAAAATGCAGCATTTGAAGAATTATCACCTACAGCATTGGAAGCATTGATAGATTGGGCTGAAATAGATAGTATTATTGAATTTAAATCAAAGCCCTTTTCATTAGAAGATTGTGACCCAACGGATAGTATTGTTGTTGATAATTCAGACAATATGCGCCGCTATTTCATTACTAACGTGAGAACAGACATGAGTCCGCTTAGTCCCGTGCCTCAAGGTGTCAAAATCCGAGAAACTGGGTTTGCCACTTTTGCTGATTATTATAATGAAAAGAAAATTATAGAAAATTTGGATACAAATCAACCATTGTTAGAAGTGAAACGTTTGAAGAAAGTGTTGAACTTTTTATACCCAGGCCATATTGTTCCTGCACAACTAAAGGGTCCTATGTCAACTTGGACAGTGCCTAGCTTTTGTCAAAGATACTTTATGAGTGCAAGTGTATATCAAGCAACTATGATGATACCCTCTATTATGACTCGAGTGGATTCAATTTTGTTATGTCGTCAATCTGCTGAAAGATATGATTTACCTATCAGCGATGCACATATGTTGGAAGCTTATACAACTCCTGCTGCAAGTATGGAAATGAATTATGAACGTCTTGAAACACTTGGAGGTAAGTTACATTGATGAATATCATTTCAATATCTCAATTAGCATCAAATAGATTCATTGCTTAAATTCATTGCAACAATTCGTTTATACATCAATTTTCCATTCAGTAATGAAGGTGAATTGCATCATTTGCGTATTCGTGTCATTTGTAACAGAGCATTATACAGATCAGCAAAACGTCTCAAATTTTATAGATATGTTACTAGTCAAGCATTCAATCGTCGTTACTGGCGTCCGCCTGGATTCACTAGTCCAGCAGACAATCAAGAAACCATTGAAGGCTTAAAATATCACAAATTATCTGATAAAACTCTTGCTGATATTGTTGAAGCTTCTCTTGGTGCTGCTTATCTTAGTAACGGTCTTGAAGGTGGTCTTCATACTGCTATTCAACTGCAAATTCCATTTGATGAAATTAAATGTTGGGACGATTTCAACCCTACATTTGAAGAGTCTCGAAAGCAAGTGCCAGCTCGTGCAGAAGTTCGTGCCCTTCGTTTATTAAATATTCCAGGAATCACTGAAGTTGTAGGCCGTGAATTCAAAAAACCATTATTGATTGTAGAAGCTTTAACTCATGCTAGTTTACCAAATTCAACATCTCCTTGCTACCAACGTTTAGAATTTCTGGGTGATGCTATTCTTGATTTCATGGTTATTAGATATCTTTTTGCAAAATACCCAGATGCTGATCCTGGTATCATTACTGATTTAAAAGATTCTTGTGTTAATAATCATATTTTGGGTATTGTATGCATTGAAACTGGTCTATACAAACACATTATTCATTATTCTGGAAAATTGGTAAGAGCAATTGAATATTTCGTTAATGAAGTCAATGAAACAAAAGAAAACGGAGAGGCTGTTGGTGAATATTGGGTTGATTTCAATATACCAAAAGTTTTATCTGATGTTGTAGAAAGTATGCTGGGCGCTACATTTGTAGATGCCGGATTTAAATTAGAACCTGTTGAAGAATTGTTTGCTAAATGGTTTTTACCAATTTTGAATAATCATGTTACTCCTGAGTTGATCAGAATTCATCCACTAAGAAAACTTATAACTGATTTGCAAAGATTTGGTTGCGATAGCTTTATGCTCAGGTAAGAATATTTAAACAAAATTTGTTGTTGATTGTTATTAATTTGTTGCTATAGAAACCATGGCACAGGAGATACAGGCCCAGAAAGTCAAAAATGTGTCATTTTTTTGCACGATAAACCTCTAGCTTGTGGATCTGACTGGAATATCAAAACGGCTCGTCGACATGCAGCGACTAAAGCCAGCCAAAGACTCCAAGATGAACCTGGGCTTTTAGAATCTATTTGCAACTGTAGAGTCTCAATGATCAAGCGAGGATTAATGGAAGATGATAGACTCAAGAAAGAGCTTGATGATGATGAGTTTGATCCATAAAGAAGTACATCTCATCACGTGTTGTATTAAATGGCCGCGCCCTGTTTAAATATTGATAGTTAAAATAAAATTTGTTTTGCTTTTTTCTTTTTCCTCTGTATTTTATATAACACCCTCCCCACTCGCCTTATTTATTATTTATAATATGCTTCGTGCTACTTTTACTGGTGCTGTCTCCCGTGTTGCTGTTCGTTCATCTGCTCCTGCTGTTCGTCCTATGGCCATTGGTAAATTTAACACTTGAGATTTTTGTTTTTTTTAGGAAAAATAAATACTAACATTTGGACAATGTATAGCTATGGGTAAGCGTTTTTATTCCGCCGCTCATGAGGATGAGAGCTTCGAATCTTTCACTGAACGTTATGTCAAGTTTTTTGATGGTGTTGAGGATCTTTTCGAACTTCAACGTGGTTTAAACAATGCTTTTGCTTACGATCTTGTTCCCGCTCCTTCTGTCATTGAAGCTGCTCTCAAGGCTTCTCGTCGTGTTGATGATTTCGCTACTGCTGTCCGTGTCTTTGAAGGTCTTAAGGATAAGGTTGAGAATGATAAGCAATACAAGGAATATCTTGATGAATTGGCACCCATTAGAAGTGATTTGGGTATTTTGACCAAGGAAGAATTAAGCCAGTAAATTTATAATTTTTATACATGTATAAAGGAAAATAAAATATATAAAAAAACCACAGATAATGCGATATTTAGTTTTACAATAGCAAGTCTTTAAAGATTTTTTTTACACATGTACATATCATATTTTTAATATTAAATACATATTCTTAATCTACAGAGTGAGCTGATTTTTTCTCAATTTTTTTTCTTTTTCTGCCACCTGTCTACATTTAACTATTTAACAATGGGCCTACTCTGATCATTTCATCCGGGGTAAGTCCGCTTAAAGTGACGTCGAGAACTCCAATGGGTGTCCCAGGTTTTTACTGAAGAGAATGCGTAGCAGTTAAAAGCTTTAAAAGGGCCACAAATTCTTTTCTTTCACATAAGAATTTAACATGTTATCTCGCTTAGCTCAGGCCAGTAGCCGTAATGGTGCTACTGTTCAGAGAAATGCATTGAGAGGACCTTTATTTAATAGATTTAATCGAGCTACATCAATTTTACGTAAAGACATTCGTAAATATTCTACTGACAAGGAACCCCCAAAGAAGAAGGATGATGAGCCATTCAATATTCCAAAAGGCTTTGAAAGCTTTTTTGGTAAACAGTCTGGAAAGCAAGCAAAGCAATCTGCCGAAGAAGCAGCATCTAAGCATTCAAAAAATTCAGCTGATCAAATTCCTAAACCTCCTCCCAAAGGCAATAATAACAATGGAGGCAGCGGCAATAAGCCTCCAGAGGTTAATGTCAATGTAAATATGGTATTGGGTACTGCAGTAGGTACTTGGCTTTTATGGAAAATGACTTCGCCTGCAGATTCATCCCGAGAAATTACTTGGCAAGGATTCCGTACACAATTATTAGACAAAGGGCTTGTTGATAAATTAGTTGTTGTAAATCGTAATAGAGTTCGAGTTTATTTGAGATCAGAAGCCAATTCATTAGGTGTAGCCCCTCATCAAACCTTTGTATTCACCATTGGATCTCCTGATAGTTTTGAGCAAAAATTAGAAGAAGCTCAAAATGAATTGGGTATTCCTTCCAATGAACGAATTCCTGTTGCATATCGTGATGAAATTAGTGTATTCCAAACTGTTTTGCATTTTGCACCTACTGTTTTGCTTATTGGTGTATTAGTTTACATGACAAGACGTGGTGCTGGTGGTGCTGGTGGGCAGGGTGGCATCTTCGGTATTGGTAAAAGCAAGGCTAAGATGTTTAATCAAGAGACTGACATTAAAGTCAAATTTAAGGATGTTGCCGGTGCTGACGAAGCCAAGGAAGAAATCATGGAATTTGTAAAGTTTTTGAAGAATCCTGCTGCCTATGAACGTCTTGGTGCTACTATCCCTAAGGGCGCTATTTTATCTGGTCCTCCTGGTACTGGTAAGACCTTGTTGGCCAAGGCCACCGCTGGTGAAGCAGGCGTTCCTTTCTTGAGTGTTTCCGGTTCTGAATTTGTTGAAATGTTTGTCGGTGTTGGTCCATCTCGTGTCCGTGATTTGTTTGCTACAGCTAAAAAGAATGCTCCTTGCATTATTTTCGTAGATGAAATTGATGCTATTGGTAAAGCAAGAGGCAAAGGCGGACAAATGGGTGGTAATGATGAAAGAGAAAGTACTTTAAATCAATTGCTGGTTGAAATGGATGGTTTCGATTCTAGTCAGCATGTTGTTGTTTTGGCTGGTACTAATCGTCCCGATGTTTTGGATCCTGCTTTGATGCGTCCAGGTCGTTTCGATCGTCATATTGCCATTGATCGTCCTGATATTGGTGGTCGTGCTCAAATTTTCAAGGTTCATTTAAAGCCTATCAAGACTCAAGTTGATATGGAACAACTTTCTCGCAAGTTGGCTGCTCTTACACCTGGTTTCTCTGGTGCTGATATTCATAACGTTTGTAATGAAGCCGCTTTGATTGCTGCTCGTCATTTGAAGGATGAAGTCGATGAGAAAGATTTTGAAGATGCTATTGAGCGTGTAGTTGCTGGTCTTGAGAAGAAATCTCGTGTATTATCTCCTGAAGAAAAAAAGACTGTTGCTTACCACGAAGCTGGCCATGCTGTTGCTGGTTGGTATTTGAAATACGCTGATCCTCTTTTGAAGGTATCTGTCATACCTCGTAACTCTGCTTTGGGATATGCTCAGTATTTACCTAAAGATCAATATTTATACTCCAAAAAGCAACTCTTTGACAGAGCTTGTATGACATTGGGTGGTCGTGTCTCTGAAGAAATCTTTTTTGATTCCATTACAACCGGTGCTCATGATGATTTGCAAAAAGTTACTAAAATTGCCTATGCTCAAGTTACCACTTATGGTATGAATGAGAAGGTTGGCCCTTTATCTTTCACTGATCCTCAAAATGAGCAACAATTCCAAAAGCCTTTCTCTGAACAAACTGGTACATTAATTGATAATGAAGCTAGACAAATTGTAGTTGATGCTTATGAGCACACCAGAAAATTGTTGACCGAAAAGAAGAGTGACATAGAAAAGGTAGCCAAATTATTATTAGAAAAGGAAGTTTTGACTCGTGAAGATATGGAAAATCTTTTGGGTAAGAGACCCTTTGAAGAATTTACCGTATATGATGAATATGTTAGAAAGAAGGTAAGCGTTTAAATCTTATTTAAATATTGAATTGTATGAAACTAATTTAATATTGAATAGACTTCCTCACCGCCACCTTTTCCTGAAGACAACCCTAGCGGAACTGTAGATTCTACCAAATAATCAACCAATTGTTTAAATATTTAATTTTGCCTCCCCTCTCCTTTCTTATCACAATTGAAATAGACAACAAACACCATTATATAAATCAATCAGATAATAAATTATGTATCATAAATTTTTAAAAAAAATAATTCCGTTGGTGCATGAGTTTTGTACATGTATATTTACCATTTTTCAAATTGATTTATCAGAATGATGTAAATTATTGAATAAAAAATAGAAAATTAATCAAGTAAAGAGATATCGTTTATTTGAATGAAATTGAGAGAGTTTATATACTATTTAATTTGAGAAAATGATGGGTAATAAATATTGTTGTGGATGTTATTGTTTAATAGTAATATGTTGTGATATAATATCGTGTTGAAATATCATGCTGGAAGACCATGCTGCTGGAAGTATGATTTAGTTGTTTATTTGTTGATCAAGTTTCGGTCCTTGAACTATTGTTTACCTTTCGAATTTGACACATCAGGTTAAGAATGATACATCACAAATGTATATATTTTGTTGTCGGTTTCTACAGTTGTAAAAAGTAGATTTCAAACTATGGCCTCCTGGATGCTCGCAGAGCACATAGATGTGCTTAAATGAGACCGTCATCAGTAGGCTCATAAGACCATTGATGCACTCATATGAATGCA